>CAUYUJ010018538.1:180000-210000 GCA_963575745.1 Prorocentrum cordatum
CCGTGGCACACACTGCCGCGCTTCAGGCGCTCACGGCAGCCGTACACAACCAGTCAGCGCAGTTGTCATCTGAGCTGTCCACCATGCGCGCCGCGATCGACACATACCAGAATCGTGCTGCAGCAATGGAAACATCTATCGGTGTCTCGAGCGAGGCACAGACCAAGACCTACGAGGACATGCAGACCATGATCACGGGCATCAGCACTTCTTGGGAGGCTCGATTCCACGGTCTCGAGCAGCGCATAGAGGAGAATCGCACCTTCCGACGAGCAGATGGAGGACCCCGAGAAGCTTAGCAGGGTTCAGGCCATGATCGATGGGAAGGTCGCGTCGCTCCAGAAGCAGCTCAACCCCCTCTCTCGTCCAGCGTCAACTATTTATACAGCATCCTCATCATCCTCAAGAGTTAAGATGATGCGCGCAGAGGCAGGTCCCCCTCCGCCCAATGCGAATCATGATGAGATCGACCCTTGTCGAATATGGGTCGGGGGCTTCCCACGTGCTACTCTTGAGAGTCATCGTCGCAACCATTTCGAAGCAGTCAAGCATAAGATCGCGGAGACCGAGCCGACCCTTGGCACAGAGCTACCCGCAAAGTTTCACAAAGTATGTACGTCGTACAGCATCCACTGCGAGAATGACCAGCGCGCAAAGAACCTGCGCGCCTGGGCCAGTGAGCACCTACCTGGGTGCTCGCACAAAAGAATGGTACCTCTCCGAGTTCGGCCAGATATGCAACTTCAAGCACGGCTTAGGCAGCGCACGCTGTCTCGTCTATGGCCCCGCGTCCTCAGCAAGCACCAGATCATAGGAAAAGGGACGCCCGATTCCAACCAGCTCGGGGTCGATGGAGCTCGCGGGGAGTTCTGCAGAATCGACACCAGCATGGACGACCATTGGGTGCTCTTCCAAACGATCGAGGAGAGCGACAACCAGTACAGCATCCAGCCGCACATCGACAACCTCCAGGAGTGGGGAATCAGCATCGACGATGCCAACAAGCTCATCCAGGCCGCGACGGACACCTCCAGCGACGGCTTCATCTAGGAGCCAGCCTTGCCACCGTCTGGTTTTGTAGAGATGTACAATGATCTTCCCGACTTGGGGATCGGGTCCCATGTGGCCACGTCGGGTGATGATCTGAATTTTAGTCAGCAGCACAGCGTGTATTTGTCTTCTTCGGCGTCCTCCTCCTCTGATTTTGTAGATAGTAGTTGCAACGGGTCCCCCGCCAGTCTCCCTCTTCTCTCTGGGCTATATGGATCCTCAGGCCTCAAGGTTACTACTTGGAATTCTCAAGGGCTCTTTGGGTCTACTCGCGGACATCATGAAACTACTGCTGGGAAACACTCGTCTCCACTCGCTTTGTGCGCATCCGGGTATTCTCGGGGCCCAAGAAACCCATGGGCACGGAGGGGGCCTCGTCGCCATCAGAAATGAGTTACCTCATCATGGGATCTATGGCTCGTTCGACCCCCACACGCACATTCGAGCGGGAATGCTCCTGGTCATGCATCCCGTCATCCTGGCCAAACTTCGGGACATAGGGCCATTCGAGGTCGCTCTTGGTCGCTGCCATGGAATTCGTGCGCAGGCGGAATCTGGGGAGGTCTGCTTCATCAATGTCCACATAGAACCCAAGTTGAGCAGAGCTGAGCAGCGCCAGCTACTTATGTGGATCCGCCAGGCGACGCCCCCGCCAGCGCAGGCTCAGACGTTTCTGCTGGGCGATTTCAACTTCTCGGCCCCGGGCGAGGGCATGCAGCATGTGAGTGGCGAGATCCACCAGATGGCCGTCGACGGCCTCGCGCGCTTCTTTGAAGTACAGTTCCCCGACATGCTAGAGGTAGAGCAGCCCCCCCCCCCCCCCCCCCCCCCCCGCAGGATCACTACCGAAGACATTGGCAGACTGACCGTAAAAGCGTTCACCCGCATCGACAGAATCTTCACAAACTCATACACAGCCGACATGTGTGACTATCATCCACAAACAGGTACAATCTGGGATGTATGTGATCTTCGGGCCCCCGGTGATCACTGCCCTGTATTCCTCTCCCTGAGGCTCTCTTGGCCATCTTCAGATCCTGCTGTTCCCTCTTGGATATCTAAGCATCGTTGGTATCCTGCTGCTCTTCAACACATCATCGCTGATATCGATTTCTCCGAGGGCCCCCTACCAGAGTTATATTACAGAGTGCGTGCATATTGCAGCTACGCGTATTCGTCATCAGACTAAACATTTTCCGCCTGAGACTGCCGCTCAGCATTTGTCTTGGCTATCTACCATCAATCGCGCCCTGCGCAGCAGGCGCGAGCACGTGAACAAGCCAGCCTTTGAAGATATTGCCGAAGCTCGCCTCGTTCCTAGAGAGGGAAACCTGCATGTGGATCGATAGGCATTGGTTTCATCAATATATGGGGGAGGTGGCTAGAGGATGTCTTGAGGAACAGAGGAAGGAGTTGATGCAGGAATTCGTTCCCGAACGTTTTCGAGATGCTCGGCTCGCCAAGATTCAAAGACTAGTCCAATCCTGGGCCCCATCGGAATCGCAAGATGGCCCTCGCTGGAATCCGTGCGACTGACGGGTCACCTTTCCGTTCGCATGAAGTAGGTGCGGATGCGCTTCGCCACCATTTGGCCAAAGTACATAGCGCTGATGGAGCCTCTCACGAGGTCGCCGCCGAGCTCTCCCCGCTCACCCAGCCCGTCCACCCTGCAGTCGAATGGCAGCTCTCACGGGAACGTTTCCATCACATGATCAGCCGCTTTCGAGATTGTGCTCCTGGCCCAGACGGGCTGCGCTACTCTGCTTGGAAATACGGAGGTGAATTTGTTACTAACGCCTTATATGATCTCTACTGCTACTCCCAGGCAGGTGCCCCGCTCGCGGAGGACTTCAACAAAGGTTTGATGGTTGGTTATCCCGCAGCGCTCCCACCAAGAAGATGTGAACAGCTTCTGGCGTGCCCCGATGATGCACGCCCGATAACATTGAGCAACACGGATGCGAAGACCCTTGGCTCGGCCCTGAACAAGGCCCTCTCCGACAAGTGCGAATTAGGCGCCAGTGAGGCCCAGAACGGCTCCGTCCGCGCCCGTCAGATGTCTGACGACATTTTGAAGCTCCAGTGCAACATGCTACGATATGGCATCTTGCAGCGCATCAAGAGCGCCGGCTCCGTCCTCCTGGATGCGAAGGCGGCCTTCCCGAGTCTATTGCACTTCTGGATCGAGTTCGCGTTGTCTAGCATGGTTTTTTTTTTTTTTTTATTTATTTCTGAATTCGGTCGAAGCTATCTATCGCACAATCTCCGTGGACATGCTCCTGGGAGGCCGTCGATTTCCTGGGTTCGAGATCGGCCGTGGGGTTCGGCAGGGGCGCCCGACGTCAGGAAGTATATTCGTCCTTTGTCTCGATCCAGTGTTGCGCCAGATTCAGATCAGACTGCCGAGCCCTCAGCACTCGCTGAGCGCGTTCGCCGACGACATGGCTTTCTTCTCGCAGGACTTGCACAGAGCCCTGCCTGTGCTGATGCGTATTCTGGTGCGAGCATCACTTGCCACAGGCCTCGCGATGAACCCTGCTAAATGCTAGTCTTATATAGGCAGGAGATCGACCGTGAGGAGGAGTTGAGGAGATTCCAGGACCAGGGAACTCGCGTTCGCAAGTTTGCTATTCAGAATTGGGGCAAGTATTTAGGCATTCGCCTGGGCCGCAGAAGTATCGCGCGCTCCTGGGCTAGTCCGGTCGCCAAGTACCTCGAGCGCTGCCGTTTTATGCGCTCTCTCGCTGGAGGCCTCCATCCAGCTATCATGTCTTACAATTCCATCGCCATATCCGCCCCCCTGTTCGTCGCCTCTTTCTTTGCCCCCCCAAAAGAAGCTACTGGCGCCGAGAGGGGCGGCCTCCAGATCTTGACAGCATGTCCAAGATATGCTATCCCGAATGCGGTCCTGTTCCAGTTTAAGAACATCTTCATTTACAGCTGGAGTGCTCGCTCCTTGTGGCACGAACGGCGAGCTGCACTCCTACAGGAATGCCGCAGGGTCTCCGATCTTTTGGGGCTGTAAATTGGAGCTGGAGGAGGTACTGGAGGGGGGTGACCCGATCTTGGGATGGAGGTTCAACAAGTTTTATCAACACTCCCCCCAGAAGCAGATGATTGATTTATACAACCTCGGAATATGCAGAATCGCCCTTGGGAAGATGGTGTGCTCGAATGTCCGAAGCTCCAGAGAGAGCTCAAACAAATATTCCTAGGTCTGTTCCCGCTTGAATCCCTGCAGGAGAAGATAGGCGCCCGTCTCAGGTATTGGAACGTGCACATCACTCCCGACCAGATATCTCTGGCCATTCTACGTTTGTGCATGCTGGGTCACAAATACCCCTGCTTTATTGGTCTAAGTATCCTCATATGTATGTGCAATGCTATGAATACCTCTCGTCGTTATCGTCAAGCGTGCAAAGGATGTCGTTTCGGATGTAGTGGTGCTGACGATATCCTTCATTACTTTTCGTGCCCCCATGTAGTTCCTGTAGTGAAGCGTCTCCTTCCCTCTTCCAGACTGGTGGGGTAATTGTGACCCTAGGGCGTGCTTTGGTATGTACTCTAGAGAGTATTCTTGCACCGACGAATGTCATGCCACTGCTGTCGCTGCTGACCTAGTGCTCACTAGTTTCAATAATTTACGCGCTCGTGATTTATTTTCTCACCCTCGGGGAATGAAATTCCTGGAGGGACGGCTGCGCCTGTCAGCGACGAGGTGTGCTGGAGTGAGGGCTCTGACTCACTGACGAAGGGTTGCTTGGCTGGTCGCCTGGCTGGCGGACGAACTCGGCGCGCCTCAGGGAGCGCGTCTCTCCCCCGGCCCCCGGCTCCTCACCTGAGGTGGCCTGCTCCGGCTGTCCGCTCTCGCTCCTGGAGGACGCTCGGATTTCGGTACCACGGTCGCTTCGCTGTGCCGCTTCCGCCTCCAGCTCGCGTTGGACATGCTGTTTCCCCCCCTGGGTGCATGCCCGGGGGCCTTCTGGCCACCTGGCCCCCAGCTGCTGCCGCGCCGCCACTGCTGGTCCCCAGCCCCAGCGCCCGCCCCACCATCGCCTGGCCCTGCTCTGAGCGGGCCCGGCTTCCGTCTCCCTCTTGCCCGCGCCGGGCCCCTTTTCTCTTCCCCCGTGCACCGCGGTTAAATTCGCGCTTCGCGTGTCCAAATAATGCTACATCGCCGAAGCAGTCCCGCTGACTAGCCGTCGACGGAAAAAAGTGTGTGTGCGTGTGTGTGTGTGTGCGTGTGCGTGTGCAGTGTATTTGCCGTTGTCCGCGTGCGCGTGCGAGTGTGAGTGTGTTTGTGCGTGTGGGTGCGTGCGTGTGTGTGTGTGTGTGTTCATGTGGGTGCGTGTGCATGTGTTTGTGTTTGCGAGCGCGTGAATGTGCGGGTGCGTGTGCGTGTGTGTGCGTGCGTGCGTGCGTGCGTGCGTGCGTGCGCGTGCGTGCGTGTGGGAGTGCGGTCGCGCGCTTGTTTGTGATTTTGTTAGCGTTTGTGTTTGTGCATGTGTTTGCGTGCGTTTGCGTGCGAGTGTGCTTGTGCGTGTGTATGTGTGTGTGCGTGCGTGTTCGCGTGTGTGCGGGAGCGTATGCGTGTTTGTGTGTGTGTCTGCGATCGCATGTGCGCGTGCGTGTGTGTGTGCGCGCGTGTGTGTGTGTGTGCGTGTACGTGGGTGTTTGTGCGTATGGTTGTGTGTTTGTGTTTGTGTTTGTGTGTGTGTGTTTGTGTCGGGTGCGTGCTTAGGTTTGTGGTTATGATTGTTTTTGTGATTCTGTATGTGTTTGGTGTTGGCTGTGCTTGTGTATATGTGTGGTTGCGTGTGCTTGTGCGTGTTGGTGTTCGTATGCGTGGTTGTGTGTGCTTGTGTGTGGGCATGCGTGTGTGTGCGTGTGCGTGTGCGTTTGTGTGTATTTGTGGTTGTGTTCGCGGTTGTTTGTGCGTTTGTGTGTGTGTGCGTGATTGTGATTGTGTGTTGTGTTGGCGTTTGTGTTTGTGCTTGTGTGTTTCTGGTTGTTTGTATGTGCCTGTGTGTGTGGTTGTGCGTATGTTTGTGTATGTTTGTGTTTGGTTGTCTGTGTTTGTCTGTGTGATGTTGTGTGGTTGTGTGTATGTATGTGTGTGTGTGTTTGCGTGTTCGTGCGCGGGTGCGTGTGCGCGTGCGCGTGCGCGTGCGTGCGTGTTCGTGCGTCGTTGCTTTTGCGTGCGTGTGCGTGTGAGTGTGCTTGTGCGTGTGAGTGTGCGTGTGTTGCCGTGTGCGTGATCATGTGCTTGTGGGTGTGCACGCGTGCGAACGCGTGCGTGTGAGCGTGCGTGTGCGCGCGCGTGCGCGCGTGCGCGTACGTGCATGGCGCTGCGCCCTTCTGAGCTCGGCCTCGCGGGGCCCCAGCATTTACCAATATTCGCCTCGGCACTGGGCGCGGGGTCGCGGCCGCCAGCACATGCGCGCGCGCGTGCCCGTGACTGAGTGCGCGTGTCCGCGTGGGTGTGCCTGTGCGCGTGCATGTGGGAGTGCGCGTGTGTGTGGATGTGCGTGCGTGCTTGTGCGTGTGTGTGTGTGTTTGTACCTGTGTTTGTACCTATGTCGTTGTGTGTCTCTGTGTTTGTGTCTGTGCCCGTGCGCATGCTTAACGTTATCCGCCTCGACGGTGCGCTCGAGGCCGCGACCGTCCAAAAATGCTTGTGTCGTTGTGCGTGTGTGTGTGTGATCGGCGTTGCGTGTGTGTGTGTGTGTGTGCGTGTGTATGTGTGTGTGTGCGTGCGCGCGTATGCGCGTGCGTGTGCGTGTGCATGTGCGCGTGCGTGCGCGTGTGCGCGTTCGTTTGCGCGTGCTGGTGCGCGCGCGCGTTCGCGTGCGTGTGCGTGCGTGTGTGTTTACGCGTGCGCGTGTGCATTTGCGTGTCCTTGTGCGTGGGCGTGTGCGTGTGTGTGTGCGCGTGTGCGCGTGCGCGTGCGCGTGTAAGTTCGTGAGCGCGTGAGTCTGTGAGTGTGTGTGTGTGGGTCTGTGAGTCTGCGGGTCTGTGTGTGTGGGTGTGCGTGGATTGCGTGAGTGCGTGGATGCGTGGATGTGTGAGCGCATGGGTGCGGACGTGTTTGGGTATGTGAGTGCGCGGGCGTGTGAGCGAGCGAGTGTGAGAGTAAGGGCGTGTGCGTGTGTGAATGCGTGGGTGTGTGAATATGTTGGGTGCGTTAGCGTGTGAGAGCGTCAGCTTGAGTGAGTGTGAAAGAGTGTGAGTGCGTGAGTGCGGGAGTGTGTGCGCGTGTGGGTGTGTGGGTCTGTGGATATGTGGGTCTGTGGGTCTGTGAGTCTGTCAGTCTATCATTCAATGGGTGTGTGAAACTGTTGGCCTGTGAGTGTGCAAGAAAATTTGTGAGATTGCGTGTGTGAGTGCGTGGGTGCGTGAGTGCCTGATTGCGCAATAAAGCGTGACAATGCGTGTGTGTGTGTGTGTGTGAGCGCGTGAGTGTGCGAGTGTGTGAGAGTACGTGTGTGAGCCTTGCAATAAGTTACCGAATGGGTCTGTGAGCCTGCGGGTCTGTGAGTGTGTAAGAAATTCGGAGCGTGCGTGTGTGAGTGTGTGGGTGTGTGAGTGTGAGGGTGCGTAAGAAGCGTGAACATGCGTGTGTGTGCGCGTTTGGTTGTGCGCGCGTAAGAGTGCGAGTGTGTGAGAGTTTGAGTGTGTCTGAGCTTGTGGTATTGTCAGTGTGTGAGTGATTGGGTGTGGGAGTGTGCGAGTGTGTGTGAGTGTGCGAGTATGTGGGTTTGGTTGGGGGCTTGTGGGCGCGTGGGTTTGTAGGTGTGTGGGTGTGTGGCTGTATGGGTGTGTTGGTGTGTGGGTCTGAGGGTCTGTGGGTCTGGGAGTGCGTGGGCGTATGTGAGAGTGCAGGTGTGTGAGTGTGCGGGTGTGTCGGCGCGTGGTTGTGCGGGTGTGCGGGTGTGTGCGGGTGTGTGAGTCTGTGAGTCTGTGAGGGCGTGAGTGCGTGAGTGTATGAGTGTGCGAGTGTGAGGGTGTGTGAGTGCGTGGGTGCATGGGTGCGTGGGTTTGTTAATTTGTGGGTGCGAGGGTGCGTAGGCGAGTGAGTGCGTGAGTGCGTGAGCGTGTGAGCGCGTGAGTGCGTGAGTGTGCGAGTGTGAGTGGTGTGTGAGCGCGTGGGTGTGATGGTGCGTGGGCGTGTGGGCCTGTGAGTGTGTGAGTGTGTGAGTGTGTGGGTCAGTGTGTGGGTCAGTGTGTGGGTGGTGGGTGTGTGGATGTGTGAGTGTGTGGGTGTGTGAGTGTGTGGGTGTGTTGGCCTGTGCGTGTGTGAGTACGTGGGTGTGTGGGTGTGTGAGCACGTAGGTGTGAGAGAGTGTGAGTGCGTGTGTGTGTGTGTTTGTGCGCGTGCGGGTGTGTGGGTGTGTAGATGATGGGGTTTGTGAGTGTGTGGGTGCGTGAGTCTGTTCGTGGGTGGTTGCGTGAGCGTGTTGGCGAGTGAGGCTGTGTGCGTGTGTGTGCGTGCGCGTGCCGGCCGCCCTTGGCAGGTCGGTGCGCATGGCTTCCCTGCTTGCCCGATGTCCCTCGCACTGGAGCCAAGCGCACGCGCTGATGCCAGGGCTGGACCTAAACTTCTGTCGGGCGCCCCCCCCTACAGGGGGATTTTCGACGAAGAATAAAGAATACCACAAACATACACCAAAAAGGTCAACACATACAAAAAAATGTCCCCATATTATTTTTGGATTATTTTTTATTATGAATTTTAGGTGCAAAAAAAAACAAATCGGCGACAATCCCCTTGTAGGGGGACAGGCCCGACTTAAACCTAAACGCTGATTCTTCAGGCTTACGCCACATCCGCCGACCCCTTATGAAGAATCGCGCAGTGGTCTGGTCGCCTCTTTGGGTGGTCTGAGGCCCCTGGGCCATTCTTGGGGCATTCTTGGGTTGTCTTGGGGCCCCTTAGGCCGTCCTGTGGCAGTATTGGGCTGTCTTGGGGCTCTCTTGGGCTGTCATCGGCCTCTCTTGGGCTGTCATGGGGCGCTCTGGGCGTTCTTTTCGGCCGTCTTGGCCGTCGCCATCTGTTGCCGAGGACTGTGGTATGCCCTTGGTGACCTCAGAACTGCTTTGCGGTGTCTTTTGGAACCGTCAGGGGCGGCCGCGGGGTGACCTTCAATCGTTTCAGGCCATGGTCAGAGACCCGCCGAAACGCCCTGCGGAAGCCAGTGACGAGCACGGCGGGAAGCGACGCAAGTTGCGAGAAATCTGACCGCGAGTCGCGCGCGCTGTCTTCGGGACTCTCTTGGGCCGTCCTCGGCCCCTCTTGACCCGTCTTGGCGCCCTCTTGGGCTGTCGCGGGGCCCTCGTGGAGGCTTCTTGGACCGTCTTGGCGCGGTCTTGGGGGGCCCTGGGGCCGCCCAGGAGCGGGGAACGCCCCAAGAGGCGCACGTGCGAGAACAAATATACGTTTTACGGAGGGAACGGGCGTTTTTGTGCGTCTAGAGGCCCTCTTGCGGTGCATCGTGGATGCCTCTTGGGGCGTCTTGAGGGCCTCTGTAGCCGTCTGGAGGTCGTCGTCAGTGTTGTTAATCGCTCTTGGACCGTCGGGGACCATGTGGAGCTCTCTTCGAGGCCACTCGGGGCGCTCCTGGAGCGCTGTCGGGGCCGTTTTCGGAGCCGTTTGGGGCCGTCTTGGACGTCTGTTGGCCCGTCTTGGGGCCCTCTAGGGCTATATGGGGAACCCTCTTGGAGGCGTCTTGGGCCGTCTGGGAGCGGGCTTGGGGGGCTCTGGGGCCGTCCAGGAGCGGGGGGCACCCCAAAAGGCGCACGTGTGAAACAAATGTATACGTTTTACAAGGGGAACGGGCGATTTTTTGCGTCTAGAGGGCCTCTTGTGGCGAATCTTGGATGCCTCTTGGGCCGTCTTGGGGGCCTGTTGAGCCGTCGGGAGGCCGTCGTCGATGTTTGTGATCGCTCTTGGACCGTCTGGGACCGTGTGGAGCTTTGTGGAGGCCAGTCGGAACGCTCCTGGAGCGCTCTTGGGGCCGTTTTCGGAGCCCTTTTGGGCCTGTTGGCCCGTCTTGGGGCCCTCTAGGGGTATGTGGGGCACCCTCTGCGAGGCTCCAGGAGCCGTCTGGGAGCGGGTTGGGGGGCCTCTTGGGCCGTCGGGGAGCATCGGAAAGGCCCAAAGCCGAAGTTGTCAAAAATATACGTTTTACAAAGGGAATGGGCCAATTTTTGCGTCTAGGGACCCTCGTGGAACGCACCTCGGGGGGGCCTCGTGGGGGCCTCTTCTGCCGTCGAGGACACCTCGTGGCCCGTTTTTGGGCCACCTTGGGCGGCTTGGAGCGCTCGTTGGGCGTCCCAGAGCCATGTCGAGGCCACCAGAGGCGTCCCTGCACGATTTTCACGAGGTTTTGCACGATTTCCGGGAGCGGATGACCCCTCCGTTCCCATCCGGGGGATCCGGCCCGACCCCCCCCCCCCTCCAAATCGATCGGACCGGGCTCCCGGGGGAGGGGTGTGGGGAGGGGGAACAGTGGGGCCCTCCTCTAGGGGTATGTGGGGCACCTTCTGCGAGGCTCCTGGAGCCGTCTGGGAGCGGGTTTGGGGGCCTCTTGGGCCGTCGGGGAGCATCGGAAAGGCCCAAAGCCGAATTTGTGAAAAATGTATGTTTCACGAAGGGAATGGGCAAATTTTTGCATCTAGGGACCCTCGTGGAACGCATCTCGGAGGCCCTCGGGGGGGCTCGTGGGGGCCTCTTCTGCCGTCGAGGACGCCTCGTGGCCCGTCTTTGGGCCACCTTGGGCGGCTTGGAGCGCTCGTTGGGCGCCCCAGAGCCATGTCGAGGCCACCAGAGGCGTCCCTGCACGATTTTCACGAGGTTTTGCACGATCTTCGGGAGCGGATGACCCCTTCGTTCCCATCCGGGGGATCCGGCCCGACCCCCCCCCCCTCCAAATCGACCGGACCGGGCTCCCGGGGGAGGGGTTTGGGGAGGGGGAACATCTCACACGCCGATGAACCCCAAGGGGTCGGCGGATTTGCTGGGCTTCGGCTGTGTTCTGGCTTTCGTTTTGGGAGGGATGTACAGGAAAAAAGGCAGAGCAAGACGAAAACAAAACGAATGACAACTTTTAGGTCCAGGCCTGGTTGATGCCCGCCAGTCCGTCCCGTCCCGGTCGGCATTCTTCCCCTCCTGCCCATAGTGGGCCCTGGAAACGGCAGGGCCGTTTTGGTCACCGGTTCCGTCTTGCCGTTTCTGTTGTTGTTGAACATTATTTATTCTAAAGAATAATTATTGTTGGGCCCCCTGGTGCGCGCCCCCCCTGCGCCGCCTAGGCCGCAGCTACATTTTCATCATTTTCGTGAGGAAGCCTCAGAAAAGAGGGTGTGTACAGGATCCGGTTGTTTTGTTGTAATCCGCTTTCCCTTGCAAAAAACAATAGAAAATGACATTTCTTGTTCTAATATAATCAAATTTCAAGAATCCCTTGCAAAAAATAAGGTAAAGTGGACATTCGCGCGCGCAAGACGAAATCCTTCCAAAACCTTAGTGTTCGAGCGATTTTAACATAAAACCATCAAAAAACCAATGGTTTTTCAAAAAAAATTGTCAAAATCTCATCCCGCGCGCTCTTGCGGATTCGTAGGAAACCCAACACTTTTTAAACATTTCTGTCAAACGGGCTTTTGCGAGCAACTTTTTCGAACTTCTGCAACAACGGTTGCGCACCTGCCAGGGCCATCATCCCTGTCAAATAATACCATGCGGGACACATTCGTTTTTTCTTCGCGCGCGCACGCCGTCGTCGTCGGCCGCGGGGCCCTGAATAGTAGCCACGGTCGTCCGCATGCCACGAAGTGAAGTGTCCGAACGTCATAGGGCGGGAAGCTGGGTGTGGGTGGTGGCGAAGAGTCGTTTGGAAATTTGGTAGAGCTTGAACCGGCCCCCCCACAAAGTGGGGGTATTGCCCGCCTCCTATGAAAACCCTGGCACTGGTGAGAACGGAGTGTCCCCACGTGCTAGTAATTGTTGTTGTTGAACATTATTATTCTAAAGAATAATTATTGTTGGGCCCCCTGGTGCACGCCCCCCTGCGCCGCCTAGGCCGCAGCTACATTTTCATCATTTTCGTGAGGAAGCCTCAGGTAAAACGATGTGATCCAGATCCGGTTGTTTTGTTGTAATCCGTTTTCCCTTGCAAAAAACACTATAAAATGACATTTCTTGTTCTAATATAATCAAATTTCAAGAATCCCTTGCAAAAAATAAGGTAAAGTGGACATTCGCGCGCGCAAGACGAAATCCTTCCAAAAGCTTAGTGTTCGGCAGCGATTTTAACATAAAAACATCAAAAAACCAATGGTTTTTCAACAAAAAATGTCAAAATCTCATCCCGCGCGCTCTTGCGGATTCGTAGGAAACCCAACACTTTTTAAACATTTCTGTCAAACGGGCTTTTGCGAGCAACTTTTTCGAACTTCTGCGACAACGGTTGCGCACCTGCCAGGGCCATCATCCCTGTCAAATAATACCATGCGGGACACATTCGTTTTTTCTTCGCGCGCGCACGCCGAAATCTCCAAAAACCATTGGGCTTCTTAAGAATTTTAGCACCGCGCATCATAAAATCACACGAATCGCACCGTAGGTCCTCGAAAAACACCTGCACGACTTTTCAAAATTTCTACCCGCGCGCGCTGTCCTAACAACTTCTGTGGGTGTGTACTCCACGCCAGTGTAGTAGCCACGGTCGTCCGCAGGCCACGAAGTGAAGTGTCCGAACGTCATAGGGCGGGAAGCTGGGTGTGGGTGGTGGCGAAGAGTCGTGTGGATATTTGGTAGAGCTTGCACTGCCCCCCCACAAAGTGGGGGTATTGGCTGGCGTCGCATGAAAACCCTGGCACTGGTGAGAACACTGAGCGTTCGGGTAAAGTGATTGTTGTTGTTGTTGTTGTTGTCGTTGTTGTCGTTGTTGTCGTTGAACTCTCATTCTTGAAGAATAGTTATTGTTGATCCCCCCCCACCGGTGCACATTGATTTTTTTCGATTGAAGTGCCACCCCCGGGGCTCGCACTTTGTTTTTTCTCAAGGGAAGTCTTCCTGCTCAAACTGTGCCCCTGCCCCCCGGGCTACAACAACAACGGTTCCCGCCTGAGACTTCTTCGATTTTTACTCAGGACCCCCGCTCCCGCCGGAGACTTCCGCGCAATTTACTCATGAAAGGCGCTCCCGTCTGAGATTTCCTCGCAATGTAATCAAGACCGCCGTTCCCGCCTGAGACTTCCGTGCAATTTACGTGGGAACGGCGCTCCCGCCTGAGACTTCTTCGAATTTTACTCAGGACCCCCGCTCCTGCCTGACATTTCCGCGCAATTGACGCAGGAACGGCGCTCCCGCCTGAGACTTCCGTGCAATTTGCTCAGGAATGGCGCTCCCGCTTGAGACTTCCTCGCAACTTAGTCAGGGCCCCCGCTTCCGCCTGAGATTTCCTCACAATGTACTCAGGACTGCGCTCTCGCGTGCGACGTCCTCACAAATTATTCTGGAATTGCGTTTCGGCGCTCAGGAACCACGCACGCGCCAAGGACGCCTTCACAACGTGGTATCTTCCCTCTTCCTTCGTCCTTCCCCCTCCCCTTCCTCCCACTCTCCCTCGTTCTTCCCCTCCTCCTCTTGCAGGGCCCGCGCCAATTCCAATGGCGGGCAGAGAGATGTACGCCCCCGAAGGATTGTCCGCCCGTTCCGGTTTGCCCGTACGTCTAAGCCCGCCGGCCCCAGCAAAGAGAAATAATCCCCCCGAAAGGGGTGTGATCGAAGACGAAGAGCGCGGGCATCGAGGGTGTAGGGTATACGTGTTGAATGATTCGCGGGCAAGTAAGAGCGTACAGCCTTAAAATGGTTGATGTTGTTGATGTTGATGTTGTTGTTGATGGTGTTGTTGATGTTGTTGTTGTTGTTGCCTCCGACGCCGTTGTTTTCACCGGTCCCGTCGCCGTTTTTTTGTCGGTTCTGGTTCCGGTTCCAATCCCGGAGCCGTTTTTTTGTCGTTTCCAGTCGCTTTTGTCGTTGCCGTTTCCATGTGTACGATGTTTTTTTCCGGAAACGGTGAAAGACGGCCTCGCCGCTTCTGGAGCCCACTCAGCTTCTGCCGCCCTCCAGTGTACATGGGTCTTCTGCTGTCGGGAGTCCTTGCTAGCCTTTCAATATGCCTCCGACGACAGGGGGGCGAAGCCTTCTACATGCAGATGGTTCCTCGATAGATTGGCGCCCCCGGCGCCGGGAGAATCACCTACATGAGCTGATTCGCTAACCCCCCTTTAAAACTTTACAATGCTGCCCGACCCGATTGAAGCATGGTGGGATATCTTGAAGCCCCTGGACGGCGTCTGGGGGATGCCGCTTGGGTGCTGCAGGAGGTGCACGAGAAGGAGAAGCACGAGGAGGAGGAGGAGGAGGAGGAGGAGCGGAGGCAATCAGTTTTCTTGTTTTCCTTTATAGTTCCGGCCACAACTCGACAAGAAGGCCCAGGTTTGGGCCGAATGTGCCACTCGGGTGGTCAAGGTTGGGCCTACTGTGGTGGTCGTCGATTCGTTCCATGTCCCTCCGCGTCGGCGTGTCGGCGAGACCCGTGCCCCGCCGTCGGTTGTGCCGCCCGAGCCTCCGCCCACGCCACGCAGTCTCTGCGCCACTGGTCTGGCACAGTACCGCTTGCCCCTGGCTGGCGGCAGAGGCCATGTTGCACACCCCTTTCGCCTCGTCGAAGCGGGCAAGTGGAGGTTGGACTGCGCCGTTTGCGGTTCAGGCAGCCTCGGCGCTCTGCCTGCGCCATATACCCTGTACCCTGGCAGCCCATCTTCCTTGACTTGGGGTGCTCGTGTGCTTCAGAGCGTGAATTACCCTGCTTTCGCTTCCAGGCAAAACCAAGTCATACCACGCGCCTCCTCGTCAAGCGGCCTGACCAGTACAGGCCGTGGTTTGGCATCGCTTGGTATCTCTTGGAAGCGAGGGTGGTCAAAAGCGAGGTAGGTTTGTTTTACCCCTAGTGCTGGGCGGCCTTGCACGAGGTGAGCACAGGAGGATACCTGGCACGCTTTGGCTCAGCCCTGTCGCGCTGCGAGCCTGGTCCGCTCTGCAGGGATCGGGCTTGCCATCTGGCGAGTCTTTACGGCTCCAATCGCGTGGGGGTGCCGGTGATCACCGAACTTGCCCGCGGGGGTGCGTCTCAGGAGGAGGATGAGAGGACGGAGGACGAGAAGGATGAGGAAGAGGAGTAGGAGTGACGAGGATGAGGATGAGGGGGAGGAGGAGGAGGAGGAGGAGGAGGAGGAAGAGGAGGGATGAGGGATGATGATGTTGATGATGATTGTGATGATGCTGATGATGATGATGATGATGCTGATGCTGATGCTGCTGCTGCTGCTGATTGATGATGATGCTGATGATGATGATGATGATGATGATGATGATGATGATGATGATGATGATGTGTTGTTGATGATGGTGATGGCGATGATGATGATGATGCTGATGATGATGCTGCTGATGATGATGGTGATGGCGATGATGATGATGATGATGATGATGATGATGATGATGATGGTGACGATGATGATGATGACGACGATGCTGATGATAATGATAATGATGATGCTGATGATGATGATGATGATGATGATGATGCTGATGCTGATGATGATACTGATGATACTGATGATGATGATGCTGATGATGCTGATGATAATGATAATGATGATGCTGATGATGATGATGTTGATGATGCTGATGATGATGATGATGCTGATGATGATGCTGATGATGATGATGATGATGATGATGATGATGATGACGACGATGATGGAGGTGGAGGAGAAGAAGCAAAAGGAGCAGGAGGACATAGAGGTGGAGCAGGGGGGGCAGGAGAAGGGCCCCGCCCAAGCCAGGCTCAGAGCTGGGGCCACGGCGCCTTCGGCCCCGGCATGCCCCCGGGCTACATGGTCGGCGCTCAGGACGCCCGCCCCTCCTCTCACCTCGGGGGCCCCCGAAACGGGGTGGTGACCACACCGTGCGGTGAGTCGGTGGGGATTCGGGGTCACCGCACGGTTTTGGGACTCGGGTCCCTCTCCGAGGACGTTTCGGGCGACAGGGGCCTCCGGGGTCCCAAGACCGTGCGGTGACAGACCGTGCGGTGAGGTCTCGGGGGATTTCGAGGTCACCGCACGGTCTGTCACCGCACCGTTTCGGGACTCCAAACTCACCGAGCGCGTTCCGTTGCTCGCAAAAAGTGCCTACTCGCAAACGTCCGAAAAACACACGTTCGCCCCGACGTAAATTATCGTAGACCCCCCCCGTGGCGAAACCAGGCCATTTGCGCGCAGCTGCTTTGCGAGTGGCGGAACGCGCTCGCCTGTCTTCGGAGAAGGCAACAGCGACATAAGCAGAAGTGTTCGGGGCTCCGCGCGGATGTTACTCGGATCGGCGCTGGGACCCCCTGGCAGCGCCTCCAGCGCCGATCCAAGAAATCTGCGCGGACCTCCGAAAGTTTCTGCTTGTGCCATGTGCTGTGCCTCTACAGTCAACTCGCATGGTAAGGACGGGCACCCTTCCCAAGGGTACCCTTGCATCCTTGCCTCCTCGGTCCATCCTTGGCCACTCTCGTTGGCCTCACCTCGCTCGAAAAGCTTCGAAATGGCCTTCCAAGGCCCTTGCATCCTTACCGCGCATCCTTGTGGTACGTGCCGACTGTGCCCCTGGCCGCCGCTGCCCGCCTGTGCCTTCTGCTTGCCCACCGTGTGTGCTGCCTGCAGCTCGTCCAGCTCGTGGTGGCCGCTGGTGTCGGCTCTGCTGCTGGTGGTCCTGCGGACGGCTGGCAATCAGCACGGCCGCCGCAGGGCTTGGCCAGGGAGGCAGATTGTAGGCCTAGTAGGATGGGGTCCGAGTAGATGGGGTCGGAGGATCGCGCCGCATCGTCGAAGCATCGGCGATGCGGCTCGATGTGGAGCCCGATTTTCTCCACGCTGGCGTCGCCGATGCGCGATCCCCATCTACTCCGACCCCGTCTAGGAGACCTCTACATTTACTGCGCTCCTGTGCCCAGGGCGGGCCCGGCAAGCGGCGGTGGATATTCATAAAACTCGTCGCCCTACGCAGCTGGAGCCCCTGGGTGGGGCGGCAGGCGAGAGAGAGAGGATGAAGAGGAGGCGTTGGCCGAGGAGCGGGATGTGGGACCTGGGGGCGGGTGAGTGACAAGATGAAGTCCAAGATGTGCCAACGATGTTGCGACGCACCCTCCAACCCGAAGTCCTCCACCCAGGTGTCCCCACAAGCTTCCCTTTCACTAGCCAAATTGCCTCCTTCTCAGGCGATCGCTCCACGAGGTCGCAGTGAAGACGGGAGCTCTGGTTTGAAGGAAACGGCGCTCGAGCTTGCCGGATGAGATGGCATCTCTTCGCCAATATTGGCACACCCTCACACGGATCACGCTTTGCGGGCTAGAACCATTTTGGGGACTTGGAAGAAATTCGATTGACCCGTAACATAAAATTTCTACCGACCATCAAGAACGTCCTGATTTGGGACCCAGGAGTAGGAAGGGAAACATGGAGGACGGGGAAGAAGGGGAGGAGGGGGGAAACGGAGAGAGGGGGTCGCGGTAGGAAGTGCGCTCAGCAGCCTCAAAACACAACATACTCGCGCATGGGAATCCCAAAGAAAGTCCCAATGCAGAAACACAATTCCTGAATGAATGGAGGTTCGTTTAGACTTGAGCGCGATTCTTCAGCAAATTGTGGGGAAGTATTGGGGCAAGAGCGCGATGCCTGAGTAAGTTTTGAGGAGGTCTCCTTCGGGAGTCGTTATTGTTGTAGTCTGGGGGGGCGCCAACAGCACAGTTTGAGCCTCCCCGTCATCCCCAACAGAAGACGGGGTGCCAGCGTCGAAAAGTACAGTTGTTGAGCAAGAGAAGACCAAGGCGCACTGTTGATGGGGGATCGGCAGCACAGACAACCCGCATGGTAAGGATGAGCGACTTTCCGAGATTACCCTGCGACTCATCCTAGTTCACGAAACAGCGGACGGCGGAACCCGCTGGAGCCGCGCTTCCAGGAGCGAGTCCCAGACGGCCGACGCTTTCGGTTTCTTTTCAATGCGGGGTCCCCGGAAGTCCCGTCCCTCTTCCCAGGGCCCGCGTTTCTTCCCGAGTCGTCTTTTGGCGGTCCTGCAGCCCGGCGAGGGCACCCAGAGGCAGAAAACCACTAAGCTTGGTTTCAATACGGGGTCCCCAAGGTGACCGTTTTCTGATTCGGCGTTTCGGCATTGGGCTGAAAGGGGGGGGGGAGGGGGGGTCTGGCTCTGGACCTCTGCTTGATGCGACTGGTTGCAGCAGTGCGTCCTGTGGGGAGGACCCCACCTGCTCGAAACAGGTGCCAAAAACAGCCAAGATCTACTCCACAAGGGGGGGAAGGGGGGTGCGAGGGCCCGCGCCGATCGGCAAAACAATGAATAAGAAACCGATCAAGTCCCGTCCCTCTTCCCAGGGCCAGCGTTTCTTCCCGAGTCGTTTTTTTGGCGGTCCTGGGGCCCTGGCGAGGGCACCCAGAGGCAGAAAGCCCCAGAGACGTCCACATGAAGTGTTTCAACGCATTCGAGGTTTGGGGTGCCACCCCTCATGTATTGGCCAGTCGTTGTTTTTCCTGTCCCGCCCCCCCTCTCTCCTATTGCCTCCCACGTCCTACTTGCCTCATACCTCGTCTCCCCCTGCCTCCTAACTCCGGGCCTGCCTCCTACATAACTTTCCTGGGTGGTTTCAACTGCGCCACTGTCGCCACTCGTGAGTGTGTGTGTGTGTGTGTCTGTGTCTGTGTCTGTGTCTGTGTCTGTGTGTGTTGCGTGTGTGTGTGTGTGTGTGTGTGTTGGTGTGTGTTGGTGTGTGCGTGTGTTGGTGTGTGTGTGTGTGTTGGTGTGTGTGTGTGTTGGTGTGTGTTGGTGTGTGTGTGTGTGTCTGTGTGTGCCTGTATGTGTCTGTGTGTGTTTGTGTGTGTGTGTCGGGTCCAGCGGAGTGTGGTGCTACGCTCCTCGATACTGATCTTCGCTTTCCTGGCTGATGCCAACTGCAAAAGTGTCACCACTCTCGTCGAGAGCCTGCGGATGGTCCCGCGAAGTGCGGTCCAACGTATTTCGAAGGTAGACCACGCCCCTCCTGGGTTGATGCCAACCTATCTAGCATCGCCACTTTCGTGAGCTTGTTGTGCCCAAGCGGAGTGCGGGGCGCGGATCGAAACTCGACCACGCCTCCCTGGGTGGTACCAAGTGCACAACCGTCGCCGTTTACGTGAGTTTCGCTTCTGGGACGGGGGCCAGCGGAGTGCGGTGCGACGCGGATCAGAACTAGAGATTTAGCCTCCTTGGGTGTGAATTGCGCGGTCGTCGCCTTTTCTGTGAGGTTTTGGCGGGTCCAGCGGAGTGTGGTGCAACGCCGATCAAGCCATTTCTCGCCTCCGTGAGTGGTGTCAATTGTGCAGTTGTCGGCATTTTCGTGGAGACGGAGGAGGAGGAGGAGGCGGAGGAGGAGGAGGAGGAGGGGGAGGAGTACCAAGCGCGCTGTAGGCTTCAAGGGTACCTAAACCCATCTTTAAGGATGAGGCGGCCACATCCTCAAAGTTGGAGGTACTGCCGAAAGCTATCGGCCACCTGCTGATACCAAGGGGGCCAAACCCTACTTATAGCTTTCGGCCGTACCTCGGGATAGGGTGCCCATCCGTCAGGAATGGCTGCTCGAATTTCCACCCCTCATTCTCGGACTCGGAAGATCCGAAATACAACAATTACGTATCATCGAGCAGCTATTCTATTCGACCGTCGGTCGGATGGCAAACTCTGGCACCATGGACCCTTCCCGATTCTATTCGACCGTCGGTCGAATGAAACGCCCTGGCCCGTGGACTCCCTTCCACAAATCTCGGGGATGGTAACTCGCCCTCGGCGAGGCATTCTATTCGACCGTAGGTCGAATGACGAGCTCTGGCACCGTGGGCTCCCCCCCGATTTTATTCGACCGTCGGTCGAATGACGCGCCCTGGCATCATGGACCCCCTGCCACAATTCTCGGCGGGGGGGGGTCAGGCCCGGGCTCGGAAGATACGAATACAGATATTACGTATCATCGAGCAGCTCTCTGCGAAGCCATAGCCCGGGGGTGACAGACACGGCACCGAAGGAGCGCTCGCGGCGGAGCCACAGCACGAGGGAGTATCATGGCACCTTGGTGTTCCCCCCTTTCCAAACGGACCATGGTCCGTTTGGCCATCGTCACGACGATCGCTGGGGTAGAGCGAGTGGAAGGGGGGAAGGAGATGTCAGGGGAGAGTCGGGAGAGGGAAGGGGACTAGGAGGGACGCAGACGGGAGGACGGTGATGGCGGCGGGGGGTGCACGGGTGAGCGAAATAGGAACCGGTCCAAAATCACAAAGGCCTCCGGGGGATGCGGAGGGATCTCGCGCCGCAGGAACCACCACCGAGGACTCGACGCACCAGTACGGTGAGTGCGGATGGGGGCGCGGAGAAGAAACAGGGCGGGGCCAACGGTAAGACGAGGCCGATGTTTTGTGTGCCAGAGCCAACACAATCAGGGGCCAGGTTGGGTCCGACAGGAGAAGCAACAGACAACAGCCGCAAACAGTCCCCGGCTGCGTACAAGGACGGGCGTCCCGCGCAGATACAGCTGCAGACGCAAAAGGCGTGTAGGCATTACGGGCGCGACCATGAGGAGAAGGACCGAAGGTCGGTGGGGGAGGAGAAAAGGAGCAAGGCGGAAGAATTGTGGTGGGAGGGAACGGCTAGGGGTGACAGGAAGGCCACGAAAGCACAGCTTGAGCCGGGACGCTAACACAGTCAACATTTCCAGACCTGAGGGGTCTGGGATCACTCCCCACACTGTGTGTGGTTCGACGGCCGACCCAGTTCCCTAGGTCACAAAACACAGAGGGCCCCAGGACTCGGGGGGCAATTCAAAGACCAATGTTCCCGCACATTGAGGAGGATGCAGCCAGGGGGGGCCACAGGCTGGCCCGGGAAGATTCCTGGGGCCAGCACAACGGCCAATCCAGCTGGCCGCTCTGGAGCTTCGTTTCGCGTGAGACGTCCAGGGTGGCATCTTCTTATGCCCCAGGGGTTCCGGAATGCTCTTGGCGAGGCGCAGCCGACTCAAGGGCACGAAAGGGCGGGATGATGGAAAGTAGTCTCACATTGTGGGATTGAACCTACTCGCGCACATCGTGCGCACAAGTTCGCACCGGGATCTTCTCTTGCACGGCAGGTCTCAGTTCGCGCCGGCTGCTTCTGTCGCACGGGGGAGGTCTCTAAATCACCCCTGGGCCGACGTTGGGCCGCAGCTAGGTGGCTGGAGCGCGGGGGACAAATCCTGCCCCCCCCTCCACACAAAGCACATCGGTGGCATCGGCCACGCGGCTGGGACAGAGAGGTTAACAAAGTGTCCCCCCCCGTCCCTGGTGGAAGCCCAACAACGTGTCACATATGTGAAGAACGTGCCATGCAACACACTGGAAGGAGGAGGGGGAGGAGGAGGAAGAGGAGGAGGAGGAGGAGGAGGAGGAGGAGATGGAGGAGTTGGAGCAGGGGGTCCCACACGGCGAGGGTACCTGAGCGCCGCGCCGCTCCACCCGCCCAGGCCCCCCAGGGCCACACTCTGTTCGCAGTGGCGTCCGTCCGTCCGTCCGTGTCGTCGTCGTCGTCGTCGTCGTCGTCGTCGTCGTCGTCGTCGTCGTCGTCCGTCCGTCGCAGTGGCGTCCGTCCGTCCGCCCGCCGAGGAGCCCGACCGGCCCGGCGACGCGCAGCTGCCGGAGCACCCTCGGGCGCGCGCCAGCCCGCGACCCCCCCCTCCTCTTCCTCCTCGTCCTCCTCGTCCTCCCCCCCCTGTCCTCCTCGTCCTCCTCCTCCTCCTCCTCCTCCTCCTCCTCCTCCTCCTCAGCCGCCGTTTCCTGCTCTAGCCCCTTTCTTCGCGGCCCAGCAGGCACCCCACGCAGAGCAGCTTCCGCCACCAGGGCACCTTTCATGATATGCCAGCGCGGCTGGCCATCCATATTCCCCTCGCTCGCGTTCTTCTGGATGATTTTACTGCGACGGGGTGTGTATAACACGCTCAGCACGGTCGCGCCACCGAGCAGCTTGCAGCTGGAGAGACAGTTCAGCGCAGTCGACGTTACCACGTTACCAGCCACTCATGGGAGGCAGATCGCCCTCACCAGCCCCGACGACCAGCCCCAGACCTACCTGCACCGCTCCGTCGCGAGGTGCTACGGCAGCGGCCCTTTCACCTACAATCAAGAGGGCGTGGCCAGCGCGATCAGCTACCTCTACCGCCTCGAGTACGTGACCGCGCCCCCCAGCCCGCCACCGAGCATTCAAGGACGTGCAGGAGCAGTTCGCTTTCAGCGAGGAGGTCTCGACATGAAGTTCGCTGTTGCGTCCCCTACTCCACGGTCAGGGCTCGCCATGCACCACCACGCTCGGGTCAAGACGATCAACGAGCAGCTCAAGTGGATCAACAAGACCCAGCACGCGAAGCCCACCAGGAGCACGTCGAGCAACGGTCCTGACCTGAACGACCACCACGGCCAGGGCGGACTGCCTCCCGCCAAGTTTAGCAACGTAATCGGCGACGCAGGCGCTACAGGAGTACCAGGAAAGGCACCCGCCGCCTTCCACTACGCGCTCGACGTGAACGGCAAGTGCATCCTGCACAATTCTCGGCATGCGGGGCCCACGTACATCAGTGCCCACGGGCAGGCCACACGCCCCGTCTACAGTGCAGTGCCTCAAGGACTATGCTCCTACAATTCGTGCTGGAGTTCTACCTCGGCAAGCACCAGGACAAGCCGAAGAAGTCGGTCGGGGACAACACAGGGGACGAACTCGGGGAGCTCCTCGCGAACTTCATGAAGCAGAAGCGCCAGCACGAAGCACGACGATTACACCCAGAGGAACGCAGCTACGAGGCCTGGCAACGACGAGTACACGCTGAAGTACTACTGTCTCAAATCACGGTCGGCTCCAAATACTGCAAGCGCAACCGCAAATACAGCCGCGCGACCAGAACACGCCCCAGCGTGCAGGAGTGGGTAGTTCACATTGCAGCAGACGGCCAGCACGGAGGGTTCAGCGCTCGCCCGTTCGAACTCGAGGAGGACAAGCGCATCTCGAAAGAGACCCCCCACGAGTCCGCCACAGAGCACAACCTACAAGTTTGCCAGGAATACGAGGACGCCACGGACGGCTACAAGCGAGCACTCCGCGGCGTCATTAAGCGCATCAAGTGCCTCAAGAAGTGCGCCCCCGTGCCAGACTGGATACTGCCCGCCGAAATCTTCCAGATGACCTCCCAGCCCACCTATTCCACCAAGCAGAAGCCGAAGTCGTCAGGCGCGGGCTACGTTGATGAGCTCGCTGAGGCCCCCCTCGCGCAGGAGAGCGTCGAGCCAGTCCGTAACCGCGCGCCCCGCGTCGGCTTCGCCCCTCTCGACGCCCACCACATCCAGTGCTTCGCCATCGACAAGAAGAACGGCAAGCCCCAGCTCCTCGGCTTGCGCATACTCCACATGCTGCCCCCCGTCGGGCGCTGCTTCTACAGACCGCTTCAGTGCAAGTCCAAGCCGTGGTCACCTTTACCTCCACATGCTCAAGGCCGCTGGCCTCATCGGTTGCGCGAATTACCCCCACGACGCCAACAACGAGGAGGAGTAGCCTACCAGACCGCGGGCGACCACAGGCTGCAGAAGTCGATCAAGGTGAAGATCATGCAAGTGCTGGCCAACTCTCAGCAGCTCGCACGGGTCGTTTCCGCCGTCTACAGCACGTATCCGACGTCGGCGCAGACCCAGGTGATCAAGGCGCTCCGAGCCTGCAGAACGCTCTACGCGGACAACTACAAGAAGACGGGCAAGGGTCACTCGCCTATTTCGCCCCTCTGCCCCGCGGAAGTGGGCGCCAACACCAGGAGCAGTTTACAGAGCGCGGGAAGTCAGTGGACCAGTTCAGTGTGTCGACCGACCACTGCAAAGCGAAACGCCCGAAGATCAGCAAGTGCGATGACAGCTACCTCGCGAAGATCACACTGCATAACGTGCGGGGGCTCAGGACCGACGCGGAGGCCGAGGAGGTTCCGCCAGAGGAGCTGAAGCAGCAGTGCAACACCAAGGACAGCATCCACCGATCGCCGATCCAAGTGGAGGCTACGGCGAAGACGGGCACACCACCAACGGGAGTCATGGAGGACATGCTGGCTGCGTGGTGGGCAGGGCTATGACTACGAGTACGAGAATATCGGAAAGCCGATGCGACTACGCCTCGTTCGGCAAGGCGATCGGCGCGCGTGGCGCCGGGATCGCAATGAAGGTGCCGCTCAGAGCGGCGACGGCGGGGGCCCATCCTTGCGGCCGAATGCACTGCCTTGCCCCCCAATGCCGCTCTATCTACCTCCTCCTCCTCCTCCTCCTCCTCCCCCTCCTCCTCCTTTTCGTCCTCCTCCCCCTCCTCCTCCTCCGGAGACCAGCTCCCGTAGATTTTGGAGCTGCCAGTGCAACACGTATGATGAGGCTTGGGCTCTCCAAGTCGACAGTCAGCCCCCCCCCCCGCCCGAATTCGTGGCCACCAACCAGCTGATCCCCGAAGCCCTCCAGGAGGTTGGTAGCTGCCCAATGTTCTGGTGCCGTGGACTGGTCCCCCTTGCTTGGTTGGAGCTCCCTCCTCCTCCCTCGTGAAAGGACCATGTCTGGATTCGACGGCCTGAGGGCGCGCACCTCCCTGGGGGCATTTATGGGGTCGATGGCCCAGGGGGCATTTGGTCAAAGAGCTAACTTTTTCGGCGGGTGTCTTGGGCCTTTGCACGCCTGGATCCTGAAGGTCTTGATGGCCTAGGTTGGGGCTCGGGGTGCACCGGTGTGGTCGGCAGCCCTAAGCAGTCTGTGCCGAGGGCCGAGTTGTGTGCTATTGTCGAGTGCGTTAGGGTTGTCGACCATTCAGCGGATCTTTTTATCTTTGCGATCACATCAATCATGTTCGATCCCTCAGCAAAGGGAGACACCACTGTTTTAAATTAGAGCACGCGGATTTGTGGCATGAGCTGTATGCTCTCCTGCACGTGCGTTCAGGCAGTTTTGAGCTGCAGCATGTGCCGTCCCACCTTGGCCGAAGATGAGACTAAGTTTCAGAGGCTGGCTGCAGGTGCCCCCCTCTGGGGCTATCTTCATCAACTCAGTAGCGGACGGCCTTGCGGACTCTAGGTGCGAGCTTTGCCAGATCGCCCCTGATGTTTGCAAGAGAGCTCTCGACCTCGTCGCCAAGGCTGAGTCGGTTCTTCTCCGCAATGCGAGTTTGTCAATTGTTGCTGCCCCGTGTCCTCGTGTGCCGCTTCGAGAGGTCAAGCCCGTGCCAGTCCCTCCCGATGAGAGGCGGACTAAAGGCGCGAGGCGGCAGCGGCAGCCTCCTCCCACCGTTTTCAGCCCATAGGTGCGGGGTGGCGTTGTCTCAGGTGTGGCAAGCTGGTCCTCTCCAGCAGCTCATCCGTCATGACCTACCTGAGGACTGCCTGCCCCGCCCGCCCCCCCGGTCCCGCCCGAGCCTCCTGCTGCAGAAGCTGGGGTTGAAGGCCAGGCCCCCTTTTTTCACCAGGGGGGGCGTGGCAAAAAAGGAGGGGGGGGTCTGGTGGAGGTGGAGGAAGGAGGCCAGGAGCTGTTGTGCTCTCGGATAAGTTTTTAAGGTCTCCGCCCATAGATGAGGCTCTTTTCAGGACTGTCTGTGGATCGCACCCGCCGAGACGTCTTGAAGGCAGGTTTTTTTTTTTCTTCTTTTTTTTTTGCCAGATGCTTCACACCTCCCACGACTTGTGGGAGAAAGGCTCGTATTGCTTTTGTAGTAAATGCGGACGGTACACGTCCTCTGCGAATCCTGGTTTTCTAACAGGTTTGTGTGAAGTCGACCAATATGGTCGACATGATCTTGTCAAGGCGCAGTACACTTCGCTGCAGCGCCTCAGGAGGGATTGCCTCCCAGGTGCGGAATCAGCTCCTGGGGTGAAGGGTACAGTGGGCACAGTGCCCCTACACCCTCAACCTCCTCTTGCAGTGGGGGTGGTCGGATCTCCTCGTGATCCGTGTCTGTTTCACCAGGCGTTCAATCTCAGGTTTCCTGATGCTTGTGCTGCCTGCAGCTCCTAGCAAAAAAACTCCTCCTCCTCCTCCTCCTCCTCCTCCTCCTCCTCCTCCTCTCCTCCTCCTCCTCCTCCTCCTCCTCCTCCTCCTCCTCCTCCTCCTCCTCCTCCTCCTCTTCCTTCTCCTACTACTCCTCCTCCTCCTCCCGCGAGGCAGAAGGCCCTTCGAGGTATCCTCATTGGAGCTCCTCCCTCGGAGGAGGAGCGGTTTCCTTGGTACCGCTCGGACGTGTGATTTCTTCTTCTCGGCGAGGACCATCGAGGAACATGATTCAATCATCATGTGGATCAACAAACGAACGAAATCGAAAAATGCACGGGGATTCAACTTCTGAGCGATGGCGAGTTTCAGGGGCGACAGACATTAGGGGGCGGGCGTAGGCTGAGAGGCGGATACATCGATCCCCGATCGTCCATTCATCGCTGGCGGGGGCCCGATAGCCCAACCCTGCCCCCCAGGAGCGTGCGGATGTGCCATCGGGGGCCTATCGCCGATGTATCGCCGATACACCACGCGCAGAGGGGGGAGGGGGGAGGGTTTCTCAGAGGCACCCCTGCTTCTTTTAGAAGGCGCGGGCCTTATTTGTAGATGTGAGGCCCGTGCCCTTCAAGAAGCAGCCTCCTTCTGAGAAGCCCTCCCCCCTCCCTCCACCCCCTTGCGCGCACCGCCCATTTCTCTCTCCCGCATCATTGGCTAAAGCCCCCAGGGCCTGGGTGCCCGCAGCGCCCCCCCCCCCCACCCCACCTCCTTGTGGGTCGAGGTGGAGGAGGAACAGAGCGCCGGGATAGGCAGAATCACGACCTTGGGGATCTGGGCGCCTCCTTCGAGCGGGGGAGCGACTGCAGAATTGAGTTGCCCCCTCTTTGTTTCTTCCGTCGAGTCGAAAAGCACACAGATGGTGTAAGTAGTTAGGCGTGCCGGTATACGTGTTCTTGCTTGAGGTTGGACAAACCATCTTGGAGTGCCCATCGGTCGGTGATCACATGTATTCTCGACTTGCCAGATTTCCAAATTCTAGACGCTTCGCGTATCCCCACCAGCCCATCCAGAAATGATGCCCAGGGGAATTGAAGTGATCAGGGAAGTGAGGGAGCATACAGAGTCTCAAAGGGCTGGGGACCCGTCTTACTCCAAGAGGGGGAGGATGGAGGACGAATCGGAGGAGGATGAGAAGGAGGAGGAAGTGAAGGAGGAGGAGGGGAAGGGGGAGGAGGGAGGAAGGAGAAGAAGGAATAGGCGGATGAGGAGGATGAGGAGAGTGAGAAGGAGGAAGATGAAGGAAAGGGCGAGCAGAATGGCCAGAGGCCTCTTGGATGCCTCTCGGAGTCTCTCCAGATGTCTCTTGGGAGCTTCTTGGACGCGTCCTGGGACGTCTTGGGGGCCTCATGGCGGTCCTAGAGGCCTCTTGGAGCGTCTTGGGTGCCTCAGGGACTCCGGAGGGGGTGGGTGGGGTGGTGGAGGGGGGGGTGGAGGGGGGGGGGGAGGGGGAGCGGAGGCGCTCTTGGGAGCCGTGGGGGCCTCTTGGGGCCATCTTGGAGGAGATCGATCAAAGAAAAGGGGAGCTTTAATTAGCACCGCCCCTCGGAAGCTCCAAAAATCGCCTCTTGGACCCCTCTTGGAGCGCTCTTGGGCGCTCTTTGGGCCGTTTTGGGGCTCTCTTGGGCCTCTCTTGGGGCTCTCTTGGGCCATCTTGGAGCCATCTTGAGGCCTCGGATGACCATCGGAAGCGAAAAGGCGAGAAAGCAAAAAACATATGCTTTTCATTTGGTTTTTGAATGATTTTGGCCTCTTGGGGGGCCTCCTTGGGAGGTTCCGTGGCCACTTGGAGCCGTCTTGGGGCGGTCTTGGAGCCTCTTGAAGCATCTTGGGAGCCATCTTGAGGCGTCTTGGGCTATCTTGAGGCATCTTGGAGCTCATCTTGGGCTCCCCGAGGCCCTCTTGGAGCCGTCTTGGGCCAAAAAGGACCCTCTGACACATCGCGGCCCCCCCCGTCCAGGTCCAGGGGAGGGGGTTAGGGGGAGGGGTAAACCCCTCCCCGAAGGGGAAGAAGGGAAGATGGAAGAGGAAGCTCCTTAAACCACCTACGCCCAGAGGGCTGGTGGGATTACAGACGGCTCCTGCTGCAGCACCGGTGAGGGCTGGAACCTCGGGCAGCGCCAGCGGCGCTGTGACGTCCCGGACACCCTCTATGATGTCGCTGTCGCCGCCGTCTTCGTGCAACTCGGAGCCCCTCAGCTCCGCGTCAAAAAGCTCGAAGACCTCCTCGAAGTCCCAGCCCGCCTCGAAATCCTCGCACTCGGTGAAGATGAAGTGCCATACTTCGGGCGGTCGGCGCTCCACCACTGCAACCGGGGCTTCTTCATCTGCGTTACCTCCTGCTGCGCAGACTTCTTGGACACCCTCCTCGCGGTCTTCTTCGCAGCCCACGCCTCGTCGCCCTCCCACTGGTCGCCCTTCGCGGCCTTCTTCGCAGCAGGATTCGGTTTCTCGTGGATCTCGGTTTTTCGTCGTTTTCGGCCTCCGGGGGCCGGCTCTCGGAAACGCACCTGGGGGTGAAAAATTGCACCGGATGGAGCCCGGGAGGGGGTCCGGGGAACGATTTTATCATCATGAGGCTTGATGAGCCTAGTAATTGTTTCAAGTCATTGCTACATTTGCGATAGGAGAGGCAGCGACCCAGACAAGCGACGTCCTGACCAAAAATCAGGACCCAGACCTTCTGGCGAGGCCAAAAATTAGTCACGGGTGGTTTTTCTACGTTTTCGGCCTCCGGAGGCCGTCTCCCGGCCCCGGGACCGTCAAAAAACGACTCAGGACGAAAAACCGGTCCTAGGGAAAGGGTCCAGATCCCCAGGGGTCCACGCTGCGAAAAAATTGCAACGTGGGTGTGAAGGGACAGAGGTTTTTCGTTGTTTTCGGCGCCTGCAGGCTGTTTTCGGGCCCCGGGCGTACCAGAAAAACGGACCCGGGGTGATGCGCTGCACTGGATGGACCACGGGAGGGGCTTGGGGAACGATGTCTCCACGTAAGAGTGATCTTCCTAGACCTCCGACGTCATCAGAACAAGATCGAACAAAACACGCAACACGAAACGCACCCCACGAAACACGACACGAAAAACACCCCACGAACCACCCACAAAACACCCCACGAAGAACACCCCTCGAAACACCACGCGAAAAGACCCAACGAACCACAACAAGAAACACAACACACGAAAAACACCCCACGAAACACCAAACACAACACACAACACGAAACACACCCCACGAAACACGACACGAAAAACACCCCGCGAAACACCCCACGAAACACCCCACGAAAAAACACCCCACGAAACACCACACGAAAATACCCCACGAAACAGCACACGAAAAAACATCACACGAAACACACCTCACGAAACAACGAACCAAACACACAACACGAAACACACCTCACGAAGCACTACACCTCAAGATCGCCCAAGAGGCCTCCAAGTTGTTTCTCGTGTCGTGTTTCGTGGGGTGTGTTTCGTGTTGTGTGTTGTGTTTGGTGTTTCGTGGGGTGTTTTTCGTGTGTTGTGTTTCGCGTTGTGGTTCGTGGGGTCTTTTCGTGTGGTGTTTCGTAGGGTGTTGTTCGTGGCTCGTTTTGTGGGGTGGTTCGTGGGGTCTGTTTCGCGTCGTGTTTCGTGGGGTGCGTTTCGTGTTGTGCGTTTTGTTCGGTGTTTCGTGGGGTGTGTTTCGTGCGATGTGTTTCGTGTGCTGTTTCGTGGGG
>CAUYUJ010018538.1:217500-239945 GCA_963575745.1 Prorocentrum cordatum
GTGTGGTTACAGTCGGCGCCGCACCCTCGGCAAGCCTTATTCTCCGAATAGGTTCGCCCTATAGGAGATCAAACTCAAACATTACTAATTGGTCCGTTGCCCCCCCGAAAAATGTCCTATGCCCCCCCCTAATTCCTATGGCCCCCCCCCTTATTTCCAATGGCACCCCCAGCTATTTCCAATGGCGAGTCCTATGGATTCCTATGAGTCGCATGGATTCCTATGCTTGCTCTTGCTTGCTTGCTTGCGTGCTTGCTTGCTTGCTTGCTCCTGCGTGCTTGCTCTTGCACACTCATGTTTGCACTTGCTTGCTTGCTCTTGCGTGCTTGCTCTCGCTTGCCTGCTCTTGCTTGGCCTTGCTTGCTTGCACTTGATAGCTGGCTCTTGCTTGCTTGTTATCGCTCGCTGGATCTTGCTCCTCCCGTCCTCCTTTCGTCCTCCTCCCATCCTCCTCTCGTCCTCCTCCTGTCCTATCTATTTAGAGTCAACGCTGGCTAATATGATGTTCCAACCGACTTTAGCCTGAATCACCACAAAGAGTTTCGAGCACCAAGAAAGCGCCGAAACTTGAGTGTTTTCACGTGTCGGGCTCTGGGAGGCGATACTCGTTCGACATTGTTTCGACACTTGTCAGGGTGCTCGAAATGATGTGTGGGACTTGGTCCTTGAGTACATGCGGCCAGGATTAGTAGGTCGACCCTGCCAGATCAAGGGTACCCTCGTGTCCTGTGTCTGGCGACCCATGCCTCCTGCATTTCTGTGGCAACGTGGCCCTCGGAAGGGTCTTGTGTCTTCTCGCGTGTCCTCTCCAATTCAGTCCGACTGTACGATGAGAGCAGCATGCGGCAAACCACACCCCGCGGAGTCGCCGAGCCGACTGTGCACCTGACACCGGGAGTGGCCAGGCCGGCCCCGGGCCCGAGGTCGGTGCCGGCACCCCCCTGGCCACGCCAGGGGGTGGCAAAGAGGGGGGTGATGACTAAGGGGGGGTGGACATCATGGCGTGGGCGATGATATTTCCTCAGATTTCATGGCGCCTCTTCTCATTTCATTGCGTTCCTGGCCCCCCCCCCCCTGGGCCGCGCACATGCCGCCGGCCATGATTTGCGCCCCCCGCTCTTGGACGCCCCCCTCTTGGCCGCCCCCGATGGCCACGCCAGGGGGCGTCTGCACCCGTCTTGGGCCCAGGAAAGGCCTGGCCAGGGCCGATGCTCAAGCAGTGGCGAAGCGTCCTGGCTCGCGTATAGCCCTACCAAACAATGTTGTAAGAACCTTTTGTGGTTCCCACGAAATGTTCTTAGAACATGTCTGCCGGAGTCTGTCTTGCTTTATCACATCGGGTTCGTGTTCTAAAAACACTGTTTTCGTTCTTAGAATATTTTTGGGTTCTAAGAACATTTCGTGCTAGGACTATAGAATTGCTGGGATGGTCGGTCCCTGCTCAAGATGCATCCAGACCTCCCAGGTGGGGCCGGAGCAGACGTGGTCGGAGGATCGCGCCGCATCGCGGATGCATCGCCGATGCGGCTCGATGCGGAGCCCGAGTTGCTTCACGCCGACGTCGCCGATGCACCGCCGACGTCGACGATGCATCGTTGGTGCATCGCTGGTGCATCGCCGATGCATCACGGATGCATCGCATCGCCGAATTCCGACCCCCTTTAGGAGGCCTCTAATGCAGGACGGCACAACCCAGCACCATTCCAAGCCAGGATCCCTTTTCCCGATATGGTGATCCAGGAGGTCCTGGCTGAGGGTGGGGGTGGCTTGCTGGGGCTCTTGGGCCAAACGGCCACCCTCGCACCAGCCAGACCCCTAGATCACCGGGTCGGGAGTGGAAGTTTTGGCTTAGGGTGGGGGTAGTTTGAGCTGTCCTAGGTATGGCCGGCGGTGCCTTCTTAACATTCTCGTGGCCATGCGAGTGGCGTAGAACAATGAGGTCGATTGCGCGGGAATTCACGCGCAAGCTTCCCTCGTAGGGTCGAGCTCAGGCGCCCTCGTTTCCACGCGGTGTGCCACGCTGGCGGTCTGCGTGAGCCACCGCGTAAGGTCGCTGTGCCATCGCGCGTATGACCCGTTTGTTGTCGTCGTTCATGCTTCTCATGGCGCTTGGCGCCTATCAGCCGAAAAGGTGACCGAAATTACAACCAAAACGTGGTGTGACCGAAAATGAAATCGAAACTGAAAATCGCTTTGGTTTCGAACCCAGAAATTCGATTGCACCGGGACGCTCGGACAAATCGGGCGCCAGTTTCGGCCACACGGGCAGAGTTCGGGGCATAGTTTCGGCCACTGCACCCCCCACCCGATGCTCCGCGCCTGGTGAAGGAGGAGAACACTTACGGATGAGAGTAGCATTAAGTCGGGCCTGTCCCTCTACAGGAGGAATCTTCAAAATTAGTAAACAAAATAGCCTGGGGACGATTTCTCTATCATTTTTGGTTATTGTTGAACATTTGTTGACTATTGATTATTTGTCGTCCAAAATCCCCCTGTAGGAGGACATGCCCGACCTAAGAGTAACAGCGCCACGCGCTACATCTGCATGGTTCATACCTGCTGCTGCTGTGGGTGGCACGCGGCTGAGGATGGGGGGGGCAGGACTCGTTTCGATTCCTCCGATTCGATTCGATTCGGCTTCGATTCGGCGTCGATGGCTTCCGATTCCGATTCGATTCGATTTGGGATTCCGATTTGGGTAAACCAGCCAGTGGGGCCCCGGCCAAGCCGGTGGGAACAGGAATCGGTTAAACAATGCTCATCCCGGTTGAGGTCCGAGCGACCGTGACGCCCTCGCGTCGTGGGAAAGAATGGGCGCTGGGCGCCCGAATCCCCCCTCCTCCCTCCTCCCTCCTCCCTCCTCCCTCCTCCTGCCTCCTCCTCCCTCCTCCCTCCTCCCTCATTCCTCCTCCCTTCCTCCCTCCTCCTCCCTCCTCCTCCCTCCTCCCTCCTCCCTCCTTCCTCCTTCCTCCTCCCTCCTCCCTCTTCCCTCCTCGCTAGTCGAAGAAGGCGGGGATCGGCGAAGCGATGCTCACAGAACGCGCGCGCGCGCGCCCCGCGCGTGCCAGTTCGCCCACGCCTCGCCCACGCCGGGAGGGCCCACGCCGAAGGCGCGGCGCGGCGCCGCCGCGTGAGGGCCGAGGGGGCGAGGAAGAGGATCAAGGGGGGGGGGGGGGGAATCTAGGCCTCCCAGATGGGGTCCGAGTGGATGGGGTCGGAGGATCGCGCAGCATCGCCCGATGGACTCCACGCCGGCGTCGCCGATGCATCGGCGACGTCGCTAGTGCATCGCCGATGCATCGGCGATGCATCGGCGATGCGGCGCGATCCTCCGACCCCATCTGCTCCGACACCACCTGGGAGGCCTCTAGGGAAGGAGTGTAAGGAAGGAGGATCGAAGGCGGGGAGGAACGGAAGGGAAGAGGATCGAGGGAGGAAGAGGATCGAAGGGGGGGAGGGAGGGGATTTGGAGCCGTCTGGGGGTCCGATGTGGCCCAGCACTGGTTCCGGCCAGCAGGGAGGGCGGGCAGGCTCGAGATTCTGGGCTCCATAATGACGGTTTCTGGCCTTTGTCTGCCTCCAGGGGACGTCTTTGGGTCCTGGGACCGTCAAAAACGGATTAGGAGTGAACAGCTACATTCGGAAGAGGTCCAGAGATCGTTTTTGCGCGGATTTGACTTCATCATCTGCCCTTCCCTCAATTGTCTGATGCTCTATAATCCCCCAGCGTCGAGGGGGGCAACCTGAAATCTCAGACCTCAAAGGGAGACGGGGCCGATAGTCATTACACCCCCTCTTTACGTCCCCAATTCGCTCCGTGCTGGCAACGCCTCGGGATTGCAGGTCCGAGATCAAGAGCGCACCCAAGAGGTCGATCTGACAATCTTGGGTGGGTGGGTGGGAAGCGCAAATAGCTCCCCAGTACACCCCCTGTAGAGACGGCCGCGCCTTCAAGCGGACAGACGGCGCGACGGCAGAGCGAAGCCGCCACGGGCAATTGAAGCTCGGGCGCCACTGACAGGCAAAACAAATCCTGTCGACCCATTGGCAGCGCGGGGGCGTGACTACCCGACCAGCGAAACCGCACTGAACACGCCGCTGGCTGCCTGCGCCAGAAAAGGCCACTGAGCCGCGGCCCAAATTGCCCAGCCCACCGAATGGCCCAGCAGTCGCAAACTGGCAGCGCTGGGGCGTGAGTCCCCGTACCAGCAAGACGCACTGAACGCGGCTGCTGGCTGCCTGCGCAGGAAATGGCCGCTGAGCGGCCCAGAATGCACGGACCCCTGAACGGCCAAGCAGTCGCAACACTGGCGACGCAAGGGCGTGAGCCTCCGACCAACATGACGTACTGAACGCAAATGTTGGCTGCCTGCTCCAAGGACGGCCTCCGAACGGCCCTGCATGAACACGTCGACTGAAGAAGTTTGGGAGGTTCAGATCTCCGAATCTCCGAAAGGCTTCGCTCTCCTCCAATTCGTGCCAATCTGCCCTAGCCGAATTTCTGGTGTCCCAACCGGTTCAGACCCCCCAGCCGTTTCCAAATCGGGTCGGACAAAAGGGGGGATTGGGAAAAGGGGGGTCACGAAATGTTTAGCATGTAGCTGTATTCGGCCCTGCGGACAGTCGCTTTCCTCGATGCATTGGTACCTTCGGCGCCAGGAGGCACCCGGAAAACCAGCTGCGTAAGCTGATTTGAGAACCCCCTTTTGCTATCCCTGTCTTCGTCTGCCCCGGGAGGAGGAGGAAGAGGAGGAGGAGGAGGACGACGAGGACGGACTGAGGACTGAGGAGGAGAGAGGAGGAGGACTGAGGAGAGAGGAGGAGGAGGAGGAGGAGGAGGAGGAGGAGGAGGAGGAAGAGGAGAAAGAGGAGCGAGGAGGAGGAGGAGGAGACGCAAGCCCAATGAACTCCGCCGAAGAAACGAGGGAGCCACGAGTAAAGACGGAAAACGCGGCAACCTTTTAGCCGCGTTGGGTGTCACCGCTTAGGGGAACTCCCGTTCGCGGGTGACGTTTGGCCTTAAGGTTATTAAGGACCGTGATTCTTCCCTGAGTAATTCCACGCTTACCTTTGCAATGAGCAAGCAGGGTCGGGGATTGCCGGGTTGAGGAATTGCCCCCGCAGTTTAAACAAAACACGAAGGGCCCTTCAGAGACCAAATGGTGTGCCCGAAGAATGGTAAAATCCCCAGCGCCTGAAACACCAGCCCTTCCTACCTCTGGAGCCTCTGGCCTACCAGAGACCAGAGCCGCTGGACACGATGCGCTACTAGCAGATGTAGAAGCCGAAGGGTTTTCCCGCGGCGGTGCAGACCCGAGCCCCAAATCACTAGACGCCCGAGCGTCAGTGGCCCCGTCAGAAAAAGAATTCAAATAACGATGGGCCGCAGCGAGGGCTATGGCGATGGCCTCTTCCCGAGCCGATGAGAGGGAGGAGGATGAGGAGGAGCCGGCAGAGGCAGCAGCCATAAGCTTCTGCAGCGGGGAGGGCGCGCAGACCGCGCGCTCGAGACGCTGCTTGGCCTCGTCAGTGCTAGCAGTGGTTGCACAGAAGGCGCAGCGCCAGAAGCCCCCAAAGACAGGGCGGAGGCGATGGCGCCCCGACACCACCTGTGCTGGTGCCGCGGGCGCTGCGGGGCGCCTGGTCTTCTTTACCAGCGCGTCGAGCTCCTCCTGCTGCTCACCCAGCCTGGCCATGAGCCAGGCAAACAATTTACCCTCGAGGCGAGCATCCGAGAGCCTGGCCGCGAATGCATCATGCACAGCTCTTGGAAGTACGTGTTCACGAGCTCCGATCTTTGCAAAGAAATCGGCCCACGCATTGCCGTAGAAGTCGGCGGCAACCCTGTCGTCCAAGAAGTGCTGGATATCGCGATGGCCAGGGCACCATGAGAAGCCCTGTGGACAGGGCCCTGCTGCAGCGAAGGCCGCCCGCCAGATGTCAGCGTACTGGTTGGACGAGCTGGCCAGGCTGTCGTCCCACGCATTGCCCTCATTGACCAGCGACTCCAGGTCAGAGACGATGTGGGAGAGCCAAGGGAGATGCCTGAGGGCCATCAGCATAGCTGTTCTCTCTGCGCCGCCAACAGTTTGCCTCGGCCCCGCCAGCACGCCGTAAATGGCACGGACGGGCCTGTTGTCAGGGCCCATCTGCACGACCGCCCAGCCACAACGGCAGAGCTCCGGCCATTCCGTGTCGTAGCCAGAACCGTCGGTGTAAGCGACCGTGTGGTTACAGCGAGTCGTCGAGGCCCAGTCGCCCCAGAAGTGGACCTCGGCAGTGGCCACTGGGGCGGGCGGCATGGGCGGCATCAGCGGCAGCCCGACCACCAAGTCAAACCAGTCGTAGCTGGCGTCCGCGCAGCCGAGGTGGCACGTCTTGGCAAGCCTCTCCCTGACGCGCTCCAGCTCCTGTGAAAGCGGCTCCATGGAGTCATCGCTGTGGTGCTGCAGCGTGTGCTGGCGCTCGTAGAACTGATGGCCTCGAGTGCAGATCTGCTGTGGGCAACGGGGGCACATGGGAGAAGCCATGTAATGATGCTGGTGGCGTTTGGCTATGTCCCAGGAGGCCCCTGCCCAGAGCTTGCGCAGATTGCCCGCGCGCGCCCCTTTGACCGCGGCCCTGGGCGGCGCCAGCACCCGGCGCATGGCTCGATGCCAGAGCTCGGCCTGGTCAGGCACCAAATCGGCATGGTGGCTGAGAATCTGCCTGCCCTGCCATCTGCGGATGCCTTCCCGCAGCAGGTGGCGCACGTCCTTCGGCGCCGTGCGCAAGAGGGAGATGATGGCGCCCTGGTCGGTGACCAGGATGAGGCTCGAGTGCATGGTCCACCCAATGCGGAGGAGGCTCATCCACGCTGCCGCCAGGGGGCCCCGCACGCCCTTCCAGGTGGGCTGCTCCAGGAGCCACGTTGCCTCGAGGACGCACCAGGCGCGCTGCAACTGCGCCAGGGGCAGCCTGGCGCCCCAGATGAAGGCACAGTACTTGAAGACAGGGGCGATCGTCGTGTCGAAAATCGGGTCAAAGTACTGGTCGCGCTGCGTGGCGAGATGGAGCGTTATGGAGTCAGCTCCAACCCCACCTTTGCCACTGCAGTTCAAGGCCGCCGTGTGGCGGAGCCGCCCCAAGTGATCGTCTGGGGTGCCCGAAACTGCTGCGCCGTGGGTCGCCGCTGGGAGCAGCCCAGTCCTCCAAAGCGTCTGGATGCGGGCCCCTGCTGCACGATGCACGGCGCGAATGCGATGGCCACGTGCACCCAACGCCAAGAGGCGACGCTTGGCCACCGTGCGGATGACTCGTCGGCCGTGAGTGTCGTGTCCGAGGTTACGGGCGTTGCTGAGCTGCGAGAGCTTGAGCTTTCGCGCTAATGGCGTAAAGGCGCGCTGGGCTGATGCCGTGGTGGCCAGCCAGCCCGACTTGGTAGGTTTGATCTCCATGCCAAGGGGCTCGACATCCTTCGCGAACTGCACCACCGCCTGATGGAGAACCAAGGTGCCCGCGCCGATGGCCTCGCCAATCCACTGCAAGGTAAGGTCATCCATGAGCCCACGGGGGACTCTGGCATCCGAGATCTGCTGGAGGCGCGTGATGGCACGGAAGAGCAGGACCGTGAGCAGCGCCGAACTGTGGGTGCAACCGGCCAGTATGCTTTGGGTGGTGACGACCTGCCTGCTCCAGCTGCCGTAGTCCCGAATGACGCGCGGCTGCCTGAAGTAGCCAATCAGCTGCCAGACCAGCCTGAGCGGGAAGTGCAGGCGGCGCGCCTCCTGAAGTAGAGGCGCCAGCAACACGCTGTCAAAAGCCTTGAACATGTCCAGGATCACGGTGACGCTGGAGAGCCCCAGGAGGTGGGCAATCTCGGCATCAACGTTGTGGCTGTAGGCCGAGTAGACCGAGGAGAAGCCCTTCCTCATCCCGTAGATGCACGGGTGAGGGTGCTTCTTGACCCAGTCGCGGGCCAAGGGCCTGCGTACGCGGGCCCAGACGCGGACCAGGGTCGAGACCAGTGCGATGAGGCGCGTGCCCCCATCAGCTTTCGGGATGCGGACCATTACATTGATGATGCGGTCCGATGGCCAGCACAGAAGGTCCTCGCATCGCATGAAGAGCAGCGCCATGCATTTGAACGCCTCGTCAGACAAGAACCACAATGCCCGAGGAGGCAAGCGTGTCTGACCAGTAGCCGCGCGCCAGGGGAACGTGAGGATGGCCTTGCGCACATCCTCGCCTGAGATGGGCGGCAAGGCCTCCCAGGAGGCCGCGCCCCCGGGCAGGGCCAACCAACTGGCCACGTGCGAGCCCCAAATCTTCTCCCACTGGTCCATCTCGGCGTCTGCTAACGCGTGAGGCTGCGCCGATTTGGTCGGTGCGAGGATCTCCAGCCGCTCCTCAAGTCGCGTCGCTCGATGCGCGCCGCTGGCCCCAGACCGAAAGGGCGCATCCACCCAGGTGCGCCAGCGCTGGCTGACGGCATTGGTGTGCTTAGCGCTGAGGTCTTTGAAGGTGGCGACGAGGTCCATCGTTTTGTCCTGGAAGCCTGCGAGGCATAGCAGACTGGGGCCCAAGGCGAAGAGCTGGCCCACCTCACGCGGCACCGCCTGCCAGACGTGAGCCGCCGTGGCGACGCGCTGGAAGAAGGCGTCGATGGGCCTCCAGATTCTTGGCCAGCCCGGGGAGCCGCGGTCCAGGGTCTGCCGCCACCATGGCCACCAGCTTGGCGAGGTGGGCACGGGTTCGAAGCAGATGCATGGCCCAGCGGGCGACCGAGGTCCAGGCCAGGAGCTGCGGCGTGGGCCGGAGGCGTTCGCCGTCGCGAGCCTGCAAGATAGCGCACTGGGCGTCGCGCCAATGCAGCGGCGTCCGACTGCAACCAGGGCGGAGCTCAGGGAGCGGCGCAGGCTCCACAGGTACCCTCTGCCAGAGAACCCTGTCCTCCGCCAGGAGCGGCAATGCCACAAGGGGTGTGCACGGGCAGCGCCGACGCCTCGTCGATCCAAGGCTTGTCGATGCGACTGAGGAGGTTCGTACTGACGACCGCGTAGTCGATGACGCGCCCAGGCAGGGTCTTCCTGCAGGTGGGCGCCTCGGTGGCTGCCAACACCCCGCCCAGCGTGTTGATCCAGCGCTGATCAAGCTCGGCAGGGGTCATGTTCCAGTCGCCCATGACAACCCAGTCGAGTCCCGCCGCCATCACAACCACCAGGTACCGGGCCAGGCAGTGGACGAGATCAGTGTTCTGCTTGTCCATGCCGACGCCCGTGCGGAGGTAGACCGACAGCAAAACCAGGCCTCCAGGGGGCCCCCAATGCACATGGGCCGCCACAGTGCGGGCCTCGGCGACGGCCCCCGGCAGGCCCTCCGGCCATCCCTCGGGCGGCGGAGGCGGCGTGCTGATGGCCACGTGCGACGGCGGTAGCACGGCTACGCCGCCTGTGCTGCCTCCGCTGGTGGTAGGGCTCGCAGGGGCCATGATGCCGTGGTAGCCGAGATCCTCGAGGTCCCGCTCGGCCCCCAGGAGGTTGCACTTCAAGACGTGATGCTCCTGAACCGCCACCGCCTTGACCAGGGGGCTCGCCTGCTGCAAGAAAGCCTTGGCAGGGCCAAAATTGTCGCCGTTGGCCGTGACCGGCAAGCCCTTAGGCCGCTCGACAGAGTGTCCTCCCAACGTGGCCGCAATTCTCGGCCATGGCCCCGGACTCGGCCTGTCGACGATGTATGTCGTCGCAATGATCTGAGAGGATGCCTTCCTGAGCCTCCCCGGGCAGGGGGGGGCAAGGCGGGGAAAGGCAGCACTGGGTCCCCTACCTGCCCCCCCAGGTCGCCTCGAAGATGGCGTCCAGCTGCGTCGTGGCCAACTGCGCGACCTGGCCGGACACCGCCGCCAGCGTGATCTGAGCCGGCCGTCGAAGCCGAGGTCGTCGAGGTGGTGCAGTCCGAGGCCTGCCCCTGGGTTGCCGCCCCGCCTCCAGCGGCGTCTCTCCAGACACGCCAGCTGGAGCCATGTGACCTCTGCGGAATACGCGAAGGCAGCACGGCAAAAACATGGAGAGCCCTCTCACATTGCTGAGCCGGTGTGTCCATCATCATCGTCATCATTGGCACAGCTGGCACAGGAGGGGGCAGCTCCGCCTTAGTAGGGGCCACTCCCCCACGGCGCGGCAGCAGCGGCCTGGTGGAGGCGCTTGGCAGCAGCTCGCATGCCAGGCAGATCAGAAGGCAGCTCCGCACCAGCAGGCAATGCGCTGGTGAGGAAGTCCCGGAACGGGGCCTCCTCGAGGGCGTCCAGCGAAGGCCTGGCGGAGCCAAGTGCGGGCTCCCCCTCTGTAGGCTGGCCTTCTGGGGGTCCTCCTGCGGCTGGGGCAGCGGCGGCACCTCCGCTCGCAGCGCCTGCCGGGGGCAGCGCGAACTGCCCCAGGGGGAGGACCTGCTGGGTGGTGCACTCCGAGATGCGGGCCAACAGCTTGGGCCCCAGATCACTAGCCTGCGCCTGCTCCATGCCCAGGCTGTGCAAGAGCTCCCCAAGCTTGGCAACATCGTAGCCGACGAGCGGCAGCACCGGGCTCTGGAGGGCCGGCTCTGCAGGCGGCACCACTTGCGCCTTAGTGAGCTCGTGGAGCTCGGCGTTGAGGGAGACCAGCTCGGCCCTCTGCTCCTGCAGGAGCTGCAGGAGGAGGAGGAGGAGGAGTAGGAGGAGAAGGAGGAGGATAATCGAGGACCTCAATGGTGCTGCAATACACCGTCCCGTTCCCACTTCAGGGAGCGCAGACCAGCACCCGATGGGCCTGCCATTCAGGCCAGAGCCCCGTTTTGGAGTTGAACCCATTGCCTGCCATGTAAGCGGTCAGCACGAGACTTGCGAACATATGGCCACACAGTTCAACGAGGTGTCCTGCGAGATCCCACCTCTGAACACTGACAGCCCCGCGTTGTGTCACTATCTCACTCGGCTTCCCTTCTGCCCGTGTTCGCCGAGGAAGTCTTGAGCGAAAGCTTGAAACGGAGCCGCCCTCCAATGTTTGAGTAAGAGGTCCCAAGTGAAAACCCACTTTGAGAAGGAACCGCCAACAATGATTGCATTTGTTCCAAGGTTGGAAAATGTGCGCGGCGCTTAGGCGACAGCCCCGTTTTGAAAAAGAATCGCCCTCCATCGTAGAAATCTCGTAGAAATTGCTGCAGGCCCTCAACATGACTGTGTGCGGCGCAGAGGCTCAGTTCGAAGAGGAGCCGCCCTCCATCCTTGTGGCTGTTGCAGTCGTTGGAAACGATTGCGCCTGTCGCTGAGGGCTTAGGCGAGAGCGCCATTTCCAAAAGGAATCGCCCTCCATCCCTGAAGCTCTTGTAGGCATGTGAAGGTGTATGGCGCAGCGGCGAGAGCCCCATGTCGAAAAGGAACCGCCCTCCATCCCTGAAGCTGTCACAGGCTTCAAGATGGAATGTGCTCGGCGCGAAGACGAGAGCTCCATTTGGAAAGCGACCCCCTTCCACCATCGAAACGACCGCAAACTTCGGCGCTAAGGCGAGAGCTCCGTTTGAGATGCAACTTTCTATCTTCAGGATGCTGGATGGTGAGGACGTCTCAGGCGGACGTCCTGCCTGTCCTACCGACACGTCCAGGGGTGCGACGGGGAGGAGCTACGCATTCCTTGGGCGCGGCCTGCACTCAGGGGTTCTTATTTGGCTTACTTGAGGAACTGGACGGGTTTCCCGGGTGTGCGGCTGGTGTCCGCTTGGTGTAGACCGTGCGCGCTTTTCGTGGGCGCCCCGCGCTTGGTGGGGTTCCCGATGGTCTGCCTTTTTTCCCGCTGTACCTGTAGGGGCCCCGTGGGCGACCCCCGCGCTTGAGCGCATTCCAGAGGCTTCGCGCCGGGTGCCCGCCCGTGGGCGCCCCGTGCGATTATGCCACAGAACCCCGTGGGCTTTTGGCTTTTTCTCCAGTTGTTGCCTCCTGATTGCGTACACCACACACCTTGCACCCAACATTCGCAGTTTGCGTGCTTTGCTCTGGTTTCTGCGATATGCGTGGCTCGCTTGATCCAGCTGACGTACTCTTCATCTGGTCCTCGTTTCGGGCCCACCATTCGGCGTAACATTGCTCTATGTGTGCTTCGCAAGCGCGTCTTTTGTGCCACTGTGAGCTTCCACGACTCCGCGCACCACAAGATCGAACTCCCCGTTTGTGTTCCCGTTCATGGTGATCATCGTGCCAAGGACTTTGAAGCCTTTGTTACACCCGCATAATGGATATCTGTCGCCCGCCAACGATGTATTTAGAAGCAAAGTGGCGCTGGGCAGACAAAGTTGCAAACATGACAACGGACCGGCGGGCCCGAAGGACCACAGTGTGGAGAGACAGTGCATGGTGGAAGGGACAGTCCAGAGGAACTATTACTTGTCCGACCCGCTCGCGCCCGGGACGTTTTTCAAGATGGGAGGACGATTTGGTGTCATTTGCCGAAAAGATGCACTGGGAGTCCTGGGTGTCTGCAGCCCAAGACACAGAAGCCCGGTCGAAAAGGGAGAGCGAGTATGTGGAGTTCTCGTGGCGGTGAGGAGTCGCGCCGTTCTTTTCTATCAATTTTCCATTCAATTCCACATATTTGCTTGCTGATTCCTTGTTGCCTCCCCTGCCCCTTCCCCTGTATGCATGCGCGCTGTCTCGTGAATCGGTTCTGGCCTTTTCCCGGTCCTCTCAGAGAGCCAGCGCGCCTCGCAGCGCGCCCGTCGCCCAGCCACGGGCCGCCTCCGGGCGATGACTGTTCGCTACACACCTTGCACCACAGAGCTTGCAACCCACAGCTCACACCGCGCATAGTTCACACAGCAAAACAAAACCAATACATAGTGTGCACTACGCTGTTTACACGACGTAGGTCACACCATATAATCACACCACGTAGCTTACGCAACGCATCTTCACCACACACATATATACTATGTCTGTCTATACAAAATATCGCATTGCAGCTTGCACCACAGAGCTCAGACAACATATGTGTCCCCTCTACTGTGCAATAACTCAGTGTTTGGGGCCCACGCTGGCTGACATGAGGAGAGAAGGAGAAGGAAGGGACGGGGAAGGGGAGGGAGGGGGAAAAGGAGGAGCTTGGGGCAGGGGGAGGATCGCCGCCCGGGCAGGAGAGCGGCCCTCCTGGGCGTGAAGATAGCCGCGCACCGAGGGTCGCTATATAGCACCCCCTCCCCCTCTTCCTCCCCCTCCTCCTCCTCCTCCTCCTCCTCCTCCTCCTCCTTTTCCGTCTCCGTCTCCTCCTCCTCCTCCTCCTCCTCCTCCTCCTCTTCCTCCTCCTCCTCCTGCTCCTCCTCCTCCTCCTCCCCCTCCACCTCGCTGCTGCATTCCTGCTGACGCTGGGGGCGCCGCCCCACTCCTCAGACGTGCGACGAACCAGGACGTCGCGCGCCTGGGGCTGGGAGTCCTCCTCGTTCGTGCCTTCCCGCCCCCGCGTTCTACGCGAGCCCCCGTTGCTCCCTCGGCGCGCGGGCCTGGCAGCCTGCCTCCCCTTCGGAGGAGCGAGACGTCCTTCTAGGCTTAAGTCGGGCCTGTCCCTCTACAGGGGGGGTATTCAGAAATAGTCAAAAAATAGTCCGGGGACTATTCTTTGAGTGTGTTTGTCCATGTTGGAGCATTTCTTCAGTATTTCCCCACATCCAAAGTGGGGTTCTTGTTTTCTCTGGACACCCCGCGCAGGAACCTCCTCACCTCACCCCCTCTCCTCTTCTGTTTTCGCGCGCCCACTCACCCACTCACTAGCTCACTCACTCACTCACTCATCAACACTCATTCACTCACACGTTCATGAACTCACATATGATGATGATGAGTGTGCGCGTGAGAGAGTGTGATGATCATCATCATCACCAGTCAGTCAGTCACTCACTCACTCACTCGCCTTGGGCCTCGTCTGTGAGTGAATTGCGAGGAAGTCTCGAGCGGGAACCCCCTCCCTATGGGGCCCGCGGATCATGTTACTAATCCGAGCGGGTCGTCCAATTCTTGTAACCGTCGCAACTTTTGGGCTTTTTAGCGCTGCCAGAACTCCACTCCCAGGCCACATTTGTGAGTGAATTGCGAGGAAGTCTCAAGCGGGAGCCCCCTCCCTCTGGGGCCCGCGGATCATGTTATCAATCCGAGCGGGTCATCCAATTCCTATGACAGTCGCCACTGTTGGGCTCTCGCGATGCCAGAACGCCATTCCCAGGCCACATTTTGAATGCCCGGAGCCAACCGTAGGCCACTTCGTGTTCTTCGTGCTCCCAGAACACCACTCCCGGGCCACATTTTGAATGCCCGTAGCCAACTGTAGGCCACTTCGTGTTCTTCGTGTTCCCAGAACACAATTCCCGGGCCACTTTCTGAATGTCCGGAGCCAAAACAGGAGGGCGAGGACAGCCAGGACGCCTCACCAACCACGAGGACGACGGTGAGGGCTTTTCCAGATTCGCCCAGAGGATTCTCATGCGGGGTCCTTCCGTCGGAGTAATTTTAATTTTCGTCGAAAATGCCTCTGTAGGGGGACACGCCCGACTTAATCCCAGGCCGCCCAGATGGGGTTCGAGCAGATGGTGTCGGAGAATCGAGCCGCATCGATGATGCGTTGGTGATGCGGCTCGATGTGGAGCCCGATTTGCTCCACGCCGACGGTGCCGATGCATCGGTGCGGCGATGCGGCGCGATCCTGCGACCCCATCTGCTGGGACCCGATCAAGGAGGCCTCCAGTCATGACAGTGGTGGGTTCCGGGATGTGCTAGATGTCTTGTCGTTCCCCACGGGCTGCAGAAGCGAGGGCCGCAAGATTTAAGTCGATCATGTCTCTCTACAGGAATATTCAAGAATAGTGAAAAATAGTATTTGGATGTTTTCTTTCTAGCATGTTGTTACTATTTTGAATACTTGTCGAATATGTTGTGTCTTTCTTCCTAGATCCGCCTGCAGGCGGGCATGCCCGACCTAACACTAGATATTTCAGCTGTCCAGGAACGCATCCTGAGCCAACCATGCCATAACATGAGCGACGCAACAAAACGGCGGGTTTGATTGCGCGGACGTTCGCACGTACGCTGCCCGCGGAAGGTCGCGCGTAGGCGCCCTCGTCGTTTCCAATGCAGCGAGCCGCGCTGGCAGCCCGCGTAAGTCGCCGCGCAAGTCCGCCACGCCACTGTGCGCAAGACCCGCCTCCTCTCGACGCTCACACACCACTCTCGTCCGACAGCCAAGACGCCGATCTAAGGACCACGTTGGGCCCAGGAGGGGCTATGGTTTTCGACCGCTCCTCAGATTCAGGTCGGGGAAGCCACATGTAGCTCGTCGTGGCCACAAAAAAAAACTCTTCGTTCCTAACCAGCAAGGCCTTTCGGACAGTGCCGCCGACCTTGAAGGGGGACGACGACCACGACGGCGGCGTCGGCGGCGACGACGACGACGACGTGGGGCAGAGTCCTCAGTGATGCTTCGTGGGGCCTCTTCGGAGCGCGCTCGTAGGCCTCAGGACAGGGTAGTCCTGGGGGCCTCTTGGGAGCATCCTGGGGGCCTCTTGGGGAGCCTCTTGGGGGGCCCCTTCGGGCAACCTTTTCGTGGCCGAGGCTCGCCGTGGCCAGAGCAGCCCCCCTCGGTCCCATCATCCGCGCACCGCAGCCTCGGCGCGCGGGCCCGACCTCCTGCCTCCCGCCTCCCGCCCCCTTCCCGCCCGGGGGGGGGGGGCGCAGATGCCGCCGCGGCGCTCTGGTATCTCGATCCGTGCAAGGCCCCCAGCAGTCCTTCTTCCTCCTCCTCCTCCTCCTCCTCCTCCTCCTCTTCCTCCTCCTCCTTCTCCTCCTCCTCCTCCTCCCCCTCCTCCTCCTCCTCCTCCTCCTCCTCCTCCTCCTCCTCCTCCTCCTCCTCCTCCCCCTCCTCCTCCTCAGAAAGCGTGGGGGGTAGGGGTAGGGTTCGCATGTGGCCCCCTAGAAGTGCTCCCGAGCCTGTCCCGAAGACCGCCGACAGCCCGGCAGAAGGCCGGAGGCCTTTTGAGAAGCCCCGCCGTTTTTGAGCAGGGCCATTTCCCAGGGCTCGTCTCGATTCCTCCGATTCGGTTCGATTCCGAGGTCCTCCGATTGCGATTCGATTCGACATGGGATTTCGACTTGGGTTCCGATCTCCCATGGGAGGCATACTAGCCTGCCGATTCCTGCCGGTTCGACGTTTCCCGACTCCGCTGCCGATTTCCGCCGATCCGACTCATGTCGATCGCCGATCCGATTTGTCGATTGGATTCTGGGCTCTCCTGCTTTCCTTCTCGCTTCTTCCCCCCTTCGCCCGCCGTCGAACAAAGCAACGGCAGAGGCATACACCGTCGACGGTCCGCGCGGATGTCTTGGCTCGGCGCCGTGCCCCCCTGGCGCGCCTTCCGCGCGGAGCTCATGGAAGATCACGGGCGGAGCTCCGCGTGGGTTTCTTCGAGTTTCTGTCGAGTCGGGCACGTCCCTCTACAGGAGGAATATGGTGGATGTTTGGACTATTTGTGATTTCTCGTCTTAAAAATCCCCCTGCAGGAGGACGTGCCCGACTTAACGTTCCTGAGGCGGCGTGGAAAGACGATCCCGAGTGGACCTCCTCCTCCTCATTTCCCCCCCCCTCGCTCGCTGCCGGTCCCGACCCGTCCCCTCCTGGCCCGCAGGTGTGGCCGAGCACGCCCACGCCCACGCCGGGGGCGCAGGCGGCTGCCCCCCGCCGGGGCCGCGGCGCCGGGGGGGGGGCCGAGGGCGCTCCCCCGGCCCGAGGTGCTCCCCGCCCGGGCGCAGCAAAGAGTCACAGCCGCAACGAATCGTAAGTCGGGCCTGTCCCTCTACAGGAGGAATATTCGGAGAAAAAAAAACATCGTCTGAGAACCATGTTTTGACCATTTTTGAATATTCTAGGGATTTTTGTTCGACTATTTTGAATTTTCCTCGAAAATCGGCCTGTAGGGGGATAGGGCCTACTAAAAACGAATCGGCTGCACGTAAGAGTGACCGTTCGCCGGGGTGACCTTTGGTCCGTTGGTGCGGGCACACCGGGGTCCCCAGACTGACTGGAACGCGATGCGACAGCAGCGTCTGGCGCGCTCGAGTTTCGCCTCCCCACGGCCCCTGGACGTCGCACACCAGAGGCCACTCTTGCCTAGGGTCACCCTTGCGCGTCGCCGAACGAGGTACGAAGATTGACAGCACTTCTTGATCATTTTGCATATGAATCGTTGTCGGTGTCGCCGCAGGCGTTGTCCATTTGAGGCAGAAGACCGCTGTCGGTTTGGGGTAACATTTGTCGTTGGGCAACGTACCCAGTTTTTTCCGTACCCACTTCGGGCGTCAAACTAAATGGATTTATCGGGAGGACCCCTCGGGAGACCGCACGGGGCTGCCGCAAATTCGGCCAAGAAGTTGCAGCAGAGGACGCCGAAAGATCACTGGGCCCTGAAGTCGAGACCCATGCCAAGAAACGCCATGCTTGCCTCTAGGGTGCCCTGGGTTTCTTGGGTTTCGATGGTTTTGCTGCGGAAAGCGCGACGACCCCTCACCAAAAATCAGTGGACGTCCTGGGGTCTCAGGATTGGGTTTCTTGTGGAAGGTTTCTTGTGGACTGGCCTCCACTGTACCATTGCCCAAAGCATCCTGCAAGCGTCAATTCATGCTGAGTTTCCTTCCTCGAGTGAGGGACGTCTGGGCATCGGACGGGACTAGGACGAGGATAGATCCGTTCCAGAGCGATCCAGAGCGCTCTCAGAGCGTTCCGGAACGCTCTGAGAAGGCCGCGGCGCCCGAAGCATTTTCCAGAGCCGCTGGATCTCAGAGATCCGATTTAGTCTCATCCCATTTCATTCCCGTCCTGGCTTCGTAGGGAAGTCCATCGACCTTGACATGAGCCCTTTGGTTGTGGTTGTGGTCGATTTGGGCCATCTGGGACGCCCACATCGATCACAACCACTACTGAGCTGGTACCAGTGCTCTGACGATTGTTGGCATGCGCACAACATCCCCCAGGGTGCGTCCTCGATGTGGTCGTGGTCGCTTGCTGTCCCCGCATTCCAGCTGTCTCGTGCCCCTCTGAGGCCCCAAACCAGACAAGCTCGCGCCGCACAACAGAAATCACAATGGGAATCTTGTTGGCCGTTTTTGGCCTCCGGAGGCCTTCGCCTGGCCCCATGACCCTCGAAAAACAGCTCGGGATGAAGAGCTGGCCCTGGGGAAGGGGTCGGGACTTGCTCGGTATCGCTCTGACGTGTGTACCCCTTCTCGGCGGGGGTCATCGAGGAGCATCCTGGATCGTCTTGCGAAGAAAAAGCCCAGAGAGATGGCAAGTGCTGTCGGACCGATGTAGAAGATCGAGGTCGGTTCGGGGGAGGTACCCTAATGTCCTTCGGGTTTGTTGGATGTTCGTGTGCATCCTGAGGGAGGGCACCCTCGAAAGTTCTTCAGTTTGGCAGGCGGAGGGTCTCATGTTCTTGAAGGATACTCTTCTGTCCTAGGTCCGACCGCATTGTTTTATTACACACACACATATATATATATATATATATGGACCCAAAAAACACGGGGGCCGTGGGGGGCCTCCCCGGGGAATGCTGGAGGCACCGTGGGCTGGCTGGGGGCGCCCCTGTGACGGGAAGGAGGGACAGAACGAACGAACAAGCCATACGCCACAAAGGCGCGTGGGCAAAAACGTGCGCCTCACGTTGCTTAGCGCGGGTACGCAGAAAAACCGCGGGCAACGAGATTGCGTCATGCTTTCTGCTGTGTGCCTCCTGCCAGGGCGCCAGGGCGCGAAAAACAAGGACGTGTGTTACATATGGCCTCTTGCACCTTCAGGGCGAGCGATGGCGTCTGCCGCTGTTCTCCACAGCGCCGGGTCTCTCAGCTCTGCATCAATTGCTCGTCGCCACCAAATTGTGCAGATGATGAGCTGTATAAGCACTTGGCCCATTCTTGTTCGGGCCTGCCTCGTCTTCTCGGGAAAGCATGCGTTGCTGGCTTCACGCCGCCAGGCTGAAAAGTCAGCTGTCGTAGGAAGTCAGATTCTGGAGCACGGCCTATCTCCCCGAAAAGTACGAGCTGCTGATGTAGAAGTTGTGCGCTGTATGGTAGTTGTCACGCTTGTTCCAGGACGCTGCTACTGGGTATCCGTGACACACGAGACGGAGGAATGTGTAAGATCTTGCGTAAGCACCGCGATTGAAATCCATCAAGACGTCTTCTCTCCGACTGATTCAACCAAGCTGCATTCAGAGAGTACATCAGTTTGATGTCACCAGCACTTGAAATAGTTCCAGCTTCCGCCGAATTCTGATCGATGTATGCTTCCATGCCCTGTCATATCTTACAAACTCCTTCCACGCAGCTCCAATTCGTCGATTCAGTTCTGTGTTAACCCTGCCGTTATTGTATACAGTGAAAGCCTTGAGTAAGGAACACTTGCTTTTCAAAAGGGGCTCGGTCGTTCCTTATGTTTGCATGCGTTCCGCTACCTTTTTGGCGGCGAGCCCCCCCGGTGTTCCTTACGATTTTGGACGCGCGGGTTAATTTTTTCGGTCGGGGCGGACGGTCTAAGGAACGGGGCTCCACGGGGGGGCTCGGTTCCTTGCGCTTGCTCGACGTAATGCGACGGCGGTCGCTTAAAAGCCCGGCGCCTCTCTGGGGCCCTCCCGTTCTTTGCGGGGCGCGCGGTGGAGCTCTCGCCCGTTCCGCGCGCCAGGGAAGTGGCATTAAGGTCCAGTTCCCCGCCGGAGCACTTCCCGTTCCTTACGCCGCGCGTTTCGGAGCTCACTGGCTCGACATAAAGCTACGGCGGTCGCGTCAAGGCCCAGCTCCTCTCTCGGGCCCCCCCGTTCCTTGCGGGGCGCGCGCGCGGGGGGGGAGGGGGGGGGCGGGCGTTCCTTGGTGGTTTGGCGGAGAGGGCGGGGGTCGAATTGCAAGAGCAAATCGCAGCAGAACGCCGCTAGAAAGGGGCTCGGCCGTTCCTTCTGGCTTCATGGGCTTACTTGGAAAAAAGGGATTTCGTTCCTTATGTATGGTTCCTTACGTCAAGACCCTCACTGTAATGTAGCCCCCCAGTACGTCAGACATTCCTTTTCCGCGATCAGTTGTCCTACTGGTGCTCGCAACTGCACGCCACTATTGGTCCTGGTGCCTCCCAATGAGCAAGGTGTCGTCGGCGTACAACAGCAGCTGTAGGTCCCCGGCACACATGTCGGATCGTTCTTTGTCTGTGAGCTTCCTGACAGCCTCCCGCACCAAATCTGTCACCAACATAACAAAAAGAAATGATGACAGAGGACACCCTTGAGAAATTCCAGACAACTGCGCTGGCTCCGATGATTTTGTCGCCCCATCCGCCACGCAAAACCGCCGTCCACTGTAGAGGTTCCCAATCAGTGCAAGCATCTTCGGTGGCACGCCTTAGCGGCGCAAAGCGACCAGCAGGGCATCGACGTTGATCGAATCAAATGTTTCTTTCCAGTCTAGGGCTACAAACGTCGCGCCACTATCCTTTTGGGCATGTGCGAGTTCGATGAGACGGCGCACTGCGTGAATTGCGTCGGTGGTACCTCGTCCGGGTCTAAAGCCTCACTGCGTCTCTGTCAACGACGACGACGAATGTGACGACCACGAATGTGCGCGGAGCTACGGCGAGAGCCACAATTTGAAAACCACGCGCCCTCCATCTGTGAAAGTGTGGTCATTTGTTTAGCTCCAGGGTCATTGACAATGGTGAAGAAATCTCAAGCGAAACGCCTGGCCCCCCCTTCGACCGGCCTCGCTGTGCGATTGGGAGGAGTTGTTGATTTTGAAGGAAAAGGACGAGGAGGAGGATTGAGGACTGAGGACTGAGGACTGAGGAGGAGGGAGGGGAGGAGTACTGAGCAGGGAGGAGGAGGAGTAGGAGGAAGATGGGCGAGGAGGAGGAGGAGGAGGAGGAGGAGGAGGAGGAGGGGGAAGAGGAGGAGGAGGAGGAGGAGGAGGAGCAGCAGGAGCAGGAGGAGGAGAAGGGAGGAGGCAGGAGGAGGAAGGGAGGACGAGGACGAAAGAGGAAGGAGGAGAGGAGGAGGAGGAGGAGGAGGTAGGGAGGAGGAGGAGGGAGGAGGAGGAAGAGGAGGAGGAGGAGGAGGAGCATGAGAGAAGCAGCAGGGAGAGGAGGACCAGGACCAGGATCCCAAGGCCAGAGGCCAGAGGCCAGAGGCCAGAGGGAGAGAGAGCGAAGAGCGCGGCGGGAGGAAGAGGAGGACGAGGACGAGGGAGGACGAGGGAGGACGAGGAGGAGGAGGGAGGAGGGAGGAGGAGGAGGAGGGAGGAGGAGGAGGAGGAGGACGACGACGACGACGAGGAGGAGCAGGAGGACGACAACGCCGAGGAGGAGCATGAGGAGCAGGAGCAGGAGCAGGAGGAGGAGGAGCAGGACGAGCAGGACGAGCAGGAGGAGGAGGACGCGGGTGTACCAGGGCCCCTTCAATTTTCCCTCCGCCTTCCCCTGGTCCTCCTGCTCCTCCCACTCATTCCTTCCACTCCAGTTCCTGCTGCTTCTGTTCGTCCTCACCCTTCCTCACTGTCCCCAGTTATCTTCCTGCTCGTCCAATGTCTCACCCGCCTCCTCTTTCGCATCCTTCTCTTGCGCACGTAGCTCCCCATTTTCCGATTGCGCATGGCACGATGGGCTCTTCGGTTGGAGCTCCAGGTCGGCTATGGCACGCGTCCGCGGATAGCGAAGACCACACACGCACACACACACACACACGTACACACGCATACACACGCACGCACGCACGCACGCACGCGCACACGCACACGCACACACACACACACAACGCACACACAACACACACACAACACACACACACAACACACACAACACACACACACAAACAACACACACACACACGCACACGCACACGCACACGCACACGCACACGCACACGCACACGCACACGCACACGCACACGCACACGCACACGCACACGCACACGCACACGCACACGCACACGCACACGCACACGCACACGCACACGCACACGCACACGCACACGCACACGCACACGCACACGCACACGCACACGCACACGCACACGCACACGCACACGCACACGCACACGCACACGCACACGCACACGCACACGCACACGCACACGCACACGCACACGCACACGCACGCACGCGCACGCGCACGCGCACGCGCACGCGCACGCGCACGCGCACGCGCACGCGCACGCGCACGCGCACGCGCACGCGCACGCTCACGCACACGCACACGCACACGCACACGCACACGCACACGCACACGCACACGCACACGCACACGCACACGCACACGCACACGCACACGCACACGCACACGCACACGCACAACGCACAACGCACAACGCACAACGCACAACGCACAACGCACAACGCACAACGCACAACGCACACGCACACGCACACGCACACGCAC
>CAUYUJ010018538.1:240045-250045 GCA_963575745.1 Prorocentrum cordatum
GGAATCTAGGTGGTTATGGTAAGCATCGGGGTTTGACTCGTCCTATAGCTTGTGCCAGTGGTGATGTCATCCAGACTTGGAGCCGCTATGTTGGCCACGGTGGTGATGGAATTCAAACGGTATGTTAGATGCTACGCGAGTGTGTAGTAAATTGTAATGATGCATTGTGTGATACGCGATGCTACGCCCAAATTGACAAGGAACCTCAAGAGCGCAAAGGTAACCGTGCTTCGACGCGCGAAGTTCGGCTTTCCAAGGGGCTTCGGGGGCGCGATGGTAACCGTGCATCGACGCTTGAATCTCCGTAGACCACGCCCGCTCGAGCTTTTTGAAGGTGCTGACCCCTCGCGCCCTTGACCTCCAAGCCCCGATGTACACCAGGGCTACCACCTCCCTCTCCCAGCCCACGCTTTCTGAGCAACAGGGGGAAGGACGTGGAGGCTCTCGTAAGTATCGGGGTTTGGATCGCTACAGCCTGTGCCACATGTCATCCAGACGTGGAGCTGCTATTTTGGCTACGCGTGGTGCCGCGGAGAATATGAGACGCGGTGGCGCCCACGTCGTTTCTGCTGCTGCCCCGTCGCCCCCACGCGACCCGCCAGATGACCAAGATCGCCCAGATGGCTCCGGATTGCGGAAATTTCTGCTCGAGAGATACAGGAGTGGAAAAATGACCGCTACCGACGTCTGTTTGCTGGCGCACTATTCGGCCAAGGCTGGGGTTGTTGGAGTGGGCGACTTGGCCCGCCCCCCTGGGTCAACCCACCGCGCTGCTCATTTACGACAGGCGGGGAGCTGGACACAAGAACCCCCCTCGACCACGCCGTCTTGAAGCGAAGGGGCCCAGACCCAAACCCTCTCGTCACTGTCTGGGTCCAGACCCCTTTGCATCAAGAGGGGGAAATTGGGGTTGGGGGGCATTGGTTCTGGCTCCCCGCGACAGGCCATTGGAGCCCCTTCGGAACGCGATTTCTATGTTGCGGATATTCCAGCTTGGCACAAAAACACGGAAACCAGATATATGCTGCGATTTCCGTTCTATCTGCCCCACGAGGCCTTTGCTGCCTAATATGAGGAGGACCCGTTGCAATTCGACGCGGGACGTCTGGCTCCTGAACTTCGCCCTGGGACTTATGATGGCCACCCCGTCCGCTTGGAGAAAGGGGGCCTGCGGGTCCCTGTTGGTCTTTACTCCGACGGGGTTCCCTTTTCAAAAAAAGATGGTTTCATTTGCTGGTATTGGTCGAATACCATTACTGGGCGACGAACGCTGATATGTGCTTTGAAGAAATCTGACATTTGCCAGTGCTGTTGTAAAGGCACCTGCAGCATTCTAGCTGCGCAGCGCGTCTTGGTCCAGAGCCCAACATGTGCACGCGCAAATCTTCGGGGCTCTCCAGTGGATCCTCCTCGGCGTCGCGGTCGCCCCCCCCCCCCGCGTCTTCCTCGACGGGGGAGGGGGGGGCGCCGAGAAGGGTCGACGAGGAGCTCCTGACATTTGCGCATGCACACCTTGGGCCCCCATCAGGCGTGGAGTTTCAACCAGATGGCCACTGGCCGCTGGCCAGCAGCCGATCACAACGGCGACCCGTTCTTGAATGAGGCACGTGCTGCGCAGCGTGGTTTTACTCTCGCTGGTGGGAAATGCGGTGCTGTTTGCGAGTTCCGCGCAGACTTATTGGAGCTAGTGTCATCGCTGGGCTTGAAGACGTGGTCAAACCCCGAACACCCATGTATGTTTTGCCACGCTAAGAGGGATGACATGTTCAATTTCGCGCATTCGATCAGATCGTGTCAATGGGCAGAAAGAAACGCCGCTGATTATACAAGGGGTGCCCTGCAATGTTTGACAAAAAAATGGTGGCATCAAAAGCACAGTTGCGGCGCCTTCTGGCGAAAATGACGTTTGGTGAACAGTTTGGAGGGTTGGGTTTGAATGAAGATTTCCCCGGGCTCAACCTTCTTGCTGGGCACAAGCTCATTGCCGATGAGAACGTGCGAGATACTCACGGAGTGGGGGACCTCGAGGTGCCTGAGGATGGCCTTATGGTGCCTTTCTGGGAGACCAAACAAACCGGCCCTCTGAACATGGTGCGTGTACTTTTTTCTAGAATAGGCCCCACCTTGGAAACTGGACATGTGGATTCCACGCACGTTATTGAGTTAGGAGTTTTGCAATTCCTCGCAGGGGCCGTGTTTTATTATTTGATAGAAGGCAATTTCGCCCACAGCAATAAAGCCAGGGGGCAGCAAACGCCCGGCGCCTGAAGGCATTGCCCATGGGGGGGGGGGGGGGGGGCAGGGGACCACAGGGGGCTGAACATGACGGTGGCGTGCGAAAGCAAGGGTCGTCAGGTGTTTGTTGGCCCCTGTCCTCAACCGTGGCAGCCCGCAGGAGTACGAACTTGATCCACCTCAATCGGCGTCTGAAGGTATACTATAGGACGAGAGCGTGTGCTCGTGGTAAATACTCCTGCGTTAACAAAGTGACTTGGAAGATGCTGTCGCCGACAGCGAATGACGGTCCACGTTTAAAAGCAAAGGCAGCAGAAACTCGAAATCTGCTGCCTTTGCTCGTCGACCTCTGCCGCGAGAATTTGCAGTTTCTCGGCGAAGGCGGTAATTTCTTGTATTTGGCTACTCAGGAACTCAACAAAGTTCATGTCATCATGAAACGTGAACCACGGCGCATGAGCGCTGCGGGTTTGACCACAATGCAATCTTCCATGGTGAAATTCTTGCATGTTTGGAAGTTGTGGGGAGGACATGAGGTTTACAAACACCGCGCTTGTTGGTGCCTAGTCCGCCGTACAGGTAGGCGCGGCAACCCCAGATGGTACTGGACGCACAGAGACGAGCAAGAAAGTAGGGTCATGGGGACTGCAGCTAAGGGCTGCCATGCTGGACCCACTTTTTACATCACGCTGCTCCAGAACGTCATCCCTGACCCATAAGGGTTCGCATGCAATCATCATTATCATCATCATGGAGGGAGGGGGAGGAGCAGGAAAAAGGGAGGGGGACAAGTCCCCACGAATCGGCCAATTGTTGTTCCACATCGGGGGGCTCAGGATTCAGGGGTTTGGGTCTTATCAGGAATAGGTTATCAGGAATAGGATGACATGATGAACAAGATGACGAGGCGGCGGATGGCGAGGTTCTGGGCCGCCCAAGAGTGCAGGCCGCCGCGCCAACCGCAAACGCCCCGAGTTGCACTCACGTTTTGCTGAGACAGAGAAGCCGCGCGCGTCAGAGGTGCATTTGCCGCATTTTTTGCTGAGATAGAGAAGCCGCGCGCGTCAGAGGTGCATTCGCCTTTAAAGGCCCAGGGAAGCCATGAAGGCCCAGGAGGAAGAAGAAGGGGGGCAATTTAAGCGGCATTCCCGCCGAGGGCCCGCTCGCCCGCACGAGGCGCTCTCTGTTCGCTGCGATCGATGAGGAGCAAGGAAAAGGGAGGAGGGGGAAGAGGAGGAAGAGGAGGAGGAGGAGGCACTCGCCTACACCAGGGGCCAAGAGGCCGAGGTCTGGAGCAGTGCCCCGTCGATCGCGGCGGCTGGATGCCCCGCCCCCGCTTCGCCTGTCTGTTTTGTTTTAAGAGAGAGCCGTGCGCGTGAGAGGTGCATTGATGGCCGGGGGGGGGGGGGGGGGGGGGGGGGGGGGGAAAGGGGGGGGGCGGCAGGGCGGGCAAAGTAGGCCCCCCCCCCCCCCCCCCCCCCCCCTCGCATTACACACGCAGAACACACACTAACAAACACACACAACACACACTCACTCACTCACCCACACACAAACACCCACCCACAACACACACACTTCTCTCACACACACACACACAACACACACACACACACACACCAAACACACACACACACACACACGCACAACACAAACACCAAAACACCCCCCCAACACACGCGCAACACACACACACACACACACCACACACCACACACCACACACACACACACACACACACAACACACACAGAACACACACACACACGCGCAGCCCATACACAACACACACACACACACAACACACACCACACACACACGCGCACAACGCGCCATGATCTTTTACCCGCGTTCCTCTTGTCCAACGCGGGTAAAAGCAAATATTTGTTGCCGAGGAAAAGGGGGTGAGACACCCAAGGAGGAGAAGGGGAACGCGGGGCGGGCGTGGATCGCCCTGCAATCCTTGCCGCGGGCCCCGCGCGCGGCCAGCGGCAGGGCGCCGAGCGCGAGCGCGAGCGCAGCAGACGCCATCTTTTGATGCGGGGTTGGATGTACAAGGGGGAGAAAGCCACGGAGGGGGCGTCGGGGCGGAGGCCGCGCGGTTCGCGCGGCGGGCCGCGCGAGAATTCATAGTTCAGGCGCGCCAGGGATGGTTGAATGGGAGGACAAGGGGGGGGGGAACCCAGGAGGAGGGGGAGGGGGGGGAGGAGGGCTGGAACGATACCGAGTCGCGCACGACCATTTTGCGTGCGCGGGCAGTCCCACCACCCGCAGCCTTCCAGCTTTAGAAGAAAACGATAAAAGAAAAACGCAACAGGGGGAGGAGGATTCAACGATACCGATCGACCGTCAAAAAGGACGACGGCGATTGGTGGAAAAAAGACGAGCACAACATGCATGTTTTTTCTCGGCCGCCCAGGCCGACGCCGCGGCGCCCGCGGCGGCCGCTGGCGCTGCCCCCCCTTGCCTCCCCAGCCCCCCCGATCACAAACAACAGAACGCATCCAGCGGGAACCGATCTCCGCCCCCTGCATGCGGTCACTGCCGCACTGCGGGATATGCTCTCGTTTTTGTTGAGAGAGAGCCGCGCGCCTGAGAGGTGCATTGACAGCGGGCCGCTGCGCTCTGGACTGGCTGTTCCTCACAAGCACTGTGATCCCCAAAAACAGGAGAAAAAAACACACGAGACAAAAAAAAAATATAAAAAAAAAAAAACAAAACAACCCCCCCCCCCCCCCCCCCCCAAACAAAAAAACGTGCTGCCAACAAACAACGTGATGCAAAGAGGAAGAGCCCCCCCCAAAAAAAAACAAAAAAACAGCTACTTCACATGAATTCGTGACATATATGTCGACATGCATGCTATGTTGGCGCATTACTTTTATGTTCGAGTAACGCAACAACGTCTATGTTGAAATGGCTCCAATTCTTTCAGATGGCCACAATTTTTGCCCCGACCCCGATCAAACACTGAGGTCTCCCCGACGACCTCAATTAAATCAAGGCCGTCGGATGTCTGGGAGACCCGACCAGGGGAAACTAGATCCGACCAAAGGAAAAACTAAACCCGACCAAAGGAAACAATTAAACCCGACCAGGGAAAAAGTAAACCCGACCAAAGGAAAAACAAGACCCGACCAGGGGAAATCTCGCCCCGACCAAGGAAAACTAGACCCGGCCAGGGACAAACTAGACCCGACCACAGGGAAAACTAGATCCGACCAAAGGAAAATTAGACCCGACCAAGGAAAACTATACCCGACCAGAGAAAAACTAGACCCGACCAAAGGAAAAATTAGCTCCGACCAGGGAGAAACTAGACCCGACCAAAGAAAAAACTAAACCCGACCAGGGAAAAACTGAACCCGACCAGAGGACAACTAGGCCCGACCATGGAAAAAGTAAGCTCGACCAAAGGAAAAACTAGACCCGACCAGGGGAAAACTAGTACCGACCAGGGAAAATTAGACCCGGCCAAGGAAAAACTAGACCCGACCACACGGAAAACTAGATCCGACCACAGGAAAATTAGACCCGATCAGGGAAAACTATACCCGACCAAGAGAAAAACTAGACCCGGCCAAAGGAAAAACGAGACCCGACCAGGGGGAAACAAGACCCGACCAGAGGAAAACTAGACCCGACCAAAGACAAGCTAGACCGGACCAAAGGAACAACTAAACCCGACCAGGTGCAAACGCTTGAGGGGGGCCGGTCGAGTTTGGGGGGTTCGATTGGGACAGAGCGTGCGAAAATATTACATTTCCACTCGGGGAGGCCCGTCTGTCCGCCGCCCATTCTGGCTCCAAGAAGGCGCGGTTCCCCTCGGAATCCTGCCGCGCAGCTGTTAGAGTACTGTCGCCATGGCGCTGGTGCTCCACCTCCGCGCAAAACAGCTGCAGCCTTCCCGAGAGTGGGCGCGAGCGCGCAGCACGTGTTCCAGGCGCATTGACTCGCCCTTCGCCATGGATGCGTGGCTCCGCCGCGGCGCCGTTCTCTCTGGCGTCTCCGCTGCCTCTGGCGCGCCCGCTGCCTCTGGCGCGCCCGCTGCCTCTGGCGCGTCCGCTGCCTCTGACGCCGACGACGCGTTGCCGACCGTGCGTTTCAGCCTCGCCTACGCCGCGCACGGCATGTCGCGCATTGTATACAACACAACGGACCAGCAGCGCGTCGTCAAGCTAGCCGAGCGCGCAGAGCAGGTGCAGGCAAATGAACGCGAGGCCGAGATGTCGGGGGCCCTGCGGGAGCTGGCGCCGGCCGCCCTCCACTGCGGCGCCGCTGCGCTCCACGGGCCCAGCGGCGGCGCCAGGCACCTGCACTTCCTCATGGTCAACAGCGCCATGCCGCTGGATCGGCGCGCGCGGTTGCTGCGCGACGACGGCCGGGGCAAGCGGCGCGTCTTCCTCCTGGCGGTGCGGAGCTTCGCCCAGGCTGCTTGGCGTGGTTGTTACATTTCCGACCTGAAGCTGGATAACTTGGCCTGTGATTCCGAAGGAGAGCGCGTTCTCTTCCTGGACGCGGGCACCTTCCGCCTGACGGGCACGCGCAAATTTCCGAGAAAGAGGCAGCTACAGAGCTTCTTGGCCGCAGCCGAGACTTGTCTTGACTGCCAAACGCTGCTGGAGCTCCACAACCTGCTGTCGTACGGGGAGGACCCTGACATTGTGGCGCGTCGGGTTGCCAATGTGCTGAGCCGCAGTTTTCGGCTCGGCTCGGCGCCCGCCCACCCGAACCCGCGGGCGCCGCCCTCGCCCCCCGCGGCGGACGAGGACCTGCGCGATGAGGCTGTGTCTGAACACACTTCTGGGCTACTCGGTTTGCGGTGGAGACCTGCTCTTAGAAAGAAGCTCTCGAGGGAGCAAGAGGACGTGGCGCGGTCAGTCTTTTTCGACTCGGTCGAAGCCGCCCACCGCGTGCCCGACATGCACGCCGCGGAGTATAACGCTCTCTCTGGCATCTCCGCTGCCTCTAGCGCGCCCGCTGCTTCTGGCGCGTCCGCTGCCTCTGGCGCGTCCGCCGCCCCTGCTGCCGCAGCTGCTGCGGTCGCTGCTCCTGCGCCAACTCCTGCGCCAGCTCCTGCGCCAGCTCCTGCGCCACTCCCGCCGCCTGCTCCTGCGCCAGCTCCTGCGCCGGCCAGCGTGAGCGGCGGCGGCCGCGCCGCTACTCCACCAGGACCAGTCGCGCCGCGGCCTGCGCCGCTGGTGTGGCCGCCGCAGGCGGCGCCAAAGGTTAATGCGAAGAAGGCGCCGCTTCTTCAGCTGCATGAGAAGGCGGCGCCGCCGCCTGCCACGACTTCAAAGAAGAACAGCACCGCTGCCTCTGGCGCGCGTGGAGAAAAGCCACCCGCTGTTTTGGTTACGCATGCATGGGCGAGGGCCAGCTCGCCGCCGCCGCCGCCGCCGGCCGCCAGCTGGCCAGCAGATTCGGCGACGACGTGGCCTCAATTGCGGCCGTCGCCGCCGCGCCATCCTCCCCGAGACGTGCCAGAGCCGACGCCGCCAGGGCAGCTTCCCCTGACTCCCGCGCCTGCTCCTGCCGCCGCGCCGCCCCTGCCTGCCTCTGGCGGCTATCCGGCGCCTTCGGCAGCGACGGCCTTGGGCCCGCTGCCTTGGCCTCCGCCTGCCTTGGCCAGTGCGATTGCGGCGCCTCCGCCTGCCTTGGCCAGCGCGATCGCGGCGCCTCCGCCCGCTGCAACAGGGAGCGCGCATCCGCCCCCTCCAGCTCCCGAGCTGGGCAGCTCGTCTTTCGATGAGGGCGTCGACGGCGACGCGAGCGAGTAGGCCGCCACGATGCGACGGGGGAGACAATTCGAGCCCTCCGAAGAGCGGCGGAGCAGAATGCGCTCCAGAAGCATGCAGGGACCGACGGAGGAGGATGTTGCTTCCTCTAGCTCATCAGAGGACGAGCGGGAGGACGCTGCTTCTGGCGCGCCCGGGCATGCTGTCTCTGGCGCAACAGAGGAAGTGAGCCTGACGACCTCGTCTCTCTGAGAGGAAGCGCAGACGTTTGCCCGACGAACGCAAGGCCGAGCTTCGCAGCGTCGTCCGAACGTGTGCCAGGCAGCAGCACTTCGTCGACAACAAGGAGCGTTGGTAAACCGACGCCCAAGCTCGCGTCCGAGACTGGCAGATGCCGCAGCTCGAGGACAGAAACGCCCTCCGCACGCAGAGAAAACTCGACTTTTGGTGCGACCCGATCCCTACATGGAGGCAGTTTCTCGAAGGCGTCCCCCACCGAAACGACAACCCAGATAACGCAGGGCAGCCGTGGCCCGTCGCGCGCGCGTTGGCCCCCAACAAGCAACACTACAGGTGGCGGCTGTGGCAGGAGCTGCGGGGCCCTGACGCTGCCCCTGGCGCGCCCTTCGCCGAGGCACGCCCGAACGCCGTGCTCGGCGACGGGCGGGCGGCGCCGACGCCAGACGCCTTCGAGGCATCGAAGCGCAAAGCAGGGATTCCCGACGACGAGTCCTACGTCGAGCACGTCCTCGAGAAGCACAGCGGCGAGGCGCGGCGCTGGGGGGGGGGCCCAGGTGGAGGGGCGTGCCTTCTGAATTCGTGGACAATCTCGGCCGCGTCAGGTTCTGGCATCACCAGTACGCCACGAGCGAAAAGGCGCGTGATTACCTGGCCTGGAAGAACGCTGGCAGGGATGCGGATTTCCTGCCTCTGGCGGAGATGAAGTGGATCCTGGACGTGGATGGTGGCGAGACCGCGCTTCTGAAGTGCGTCGAAGACGACTCTGCCTCTGGCGAGACGTGGTACATCAGGACAGGACAACTCGTGACGCTGGCGGAGATGTTCAGCTTCGGGTGCCGCTTTTGCCCGTGCCACTGCCTGTGCACGTCGTGCCTCCGACAACCGATATTCGCGACGAGGAAGGGGCGCGGCGAGTCGTAGACGGCGGGGGCTACTCTCAAGAAGAATGCTCGGCGCTTGCGCTATCAGGGGACAGGGCGCCGGGGCCTGCCCCGGCGCCGAAGGTGAGGGCGTGGCGCTGCTGAGTACTTGCCTCTGGCGCTTCTTTCCTTGCAGGACCCTCTGAAGAGCTGCCTCTGGCGCTTGCTGACTTTTGCGCGCAGCGCGTCGCTGCTTTCGCGGCTGCCCGTCGGCCGCGCTTCAGCGCGCGATCACGCCTGCCTGCGCGCGGGCAATGGCGGCGGCGAGTTCGATCCGTCGCGGGTTTCCCGCGACAAGTTGCGGCGGCGCGACGAGCGCGCGCTCGAGACGTTCAACAAGCTTTTGGCGCCTGCGGGGCTGAAGGATTTCCTCGACAGACACTCCGACGAATTCGCCTGGCGCGAGAAGGCCGACAACAAGGGCATGCTCATCACATGGGCGAACTGGGCGTGGCAGGAGGAGCGCGTCCCGCCATGGGCGCGCCCCGCCATGGGCGAAGTGGTCGCAGGCGCTGCCTCTGGCGTGCCCCGCCGTGGCGAGCGCGCCCCAACGCGAAGTGGCCCCAGGAAGCGGCCTGAAGCGGCCGAAGGGCGCCCGCCAACTGAACGCCCTCAGGAAGCGGCCTCAGGAAGCGGCCAGAATGCACTGCCTCTGGCGTGCCCCGACAATTCACCGCCCTCAGGAAGCGGGCAGAATAAGAGCAACCTTTGGGAAGACATTCGCTAGGAGATGATTGCCCGAGACACTGCCTCTGGCGTGGCCGAGCCACTGCCTCTGGCGCGCCCGCGACGCTGCCTCTGGCGCGCTTTCTGAGGCCAAGGCGGCGTCGCGGCAGCTGGCGCCGCGACACCTGCGAGCGGAAAAACT
>CAUYUJ010018538.1:252545-305045 GCA_963575745.1 Prorocentrum cordatum
TCGCACTCTGCGGCGCTGAGGATCCTCGCAGAAGCAGAGGCTACCCAAGTTGAGAGACAAGTTGGTCGCCCGGTTGCCCCACTGCAGCAGCGATAAGCCGCCAGCGTCTTTGAGCCTCCGGGGAGGCGGGTCGACATGCGACCGAGTGGCGAGGCCGAAGAGTGATCCGCCCTCTCCGACCCCTTTACATGATATTCTGCCCTCCATTTCTCTTGCACGCTTTCTCTTGCTTCTGTCTGGGTCTCCTTAAATGAGGTCGGAGCAGATGGGATCGGAGGATCGCGCCGCATCGCCGATGCATCGGCGATGTGGCTCGATGTGGAGCCCAATTCTCCACGACGGCGTCGCCGATGCACCGCCGACGTCGCCGATGCGTCGGCGACGTCGGCGCGATCCTCCGACCCCATCGCCTTGAACCCCGTCTGGGAGGCCTCCTATGTTGGCAGGCGGCACGGGCGTGCCCAGGCTCATGCAGGCGCCCCGCCCCGACAACGCCAGCGCCGAAACAAACATAACGCAGGCTCCTTGCGATTTCGGGGAGAGAGGCGTCGGGAAAGCATGCCACTGGGTTCCCCCGTACTTGTAAAGCTGCTAGCGAGGAGGAGAAGGAGGAGGAAGGGGGAGGAGGAGGAGGAGGGGAGGGGGAGGAGGCGGAGGAGGAGGAGGAGGAGGCGGACGAGGAGGAGGAGGAGGAGGAGGAGGAGGAGGAGGAGGAGGAAGGGGAAGGAGGAGGAGGAGGAGGAGGAGGAGGAGGAGGAGGGGAGGCGAGGAGGAGAAGGAGGAGGAGGAGGCGGGGGAGGAGGAGGAGGAGGAGGAGAGGAGGAGGAGGAGGAGGAGGAGGAGGAGGAGGGCCCCGCGGGCGCAACACGTCACGCCACCGGGCCCCTCTCCCTGCCCCCCCCCCGTCCGCACACGGGGCCCGCTGCGCGGGAGGGGTCTAAGCTGAAGTCGGGCCTGTCCCTCTACAGGGGGAATATTCAAAATGGTCAAAACTTGTCTGGGGAGGTGTTTTTTGACCATGTTTGAGTCTGTTAGGGCATTGTTTGACTATGTTTTATTTTTCGTCCAAAATCCCCCTGTAGGGGGACAGGCCCGACTTCAGTCTAAGCGCGGGCCCGAGGCGCAGAAGACGGTGCCGCGCGTGGTCGGCTCGGGCCAGGGATCCCACCTCGAGATCGGGGGGAGGCCGTACCTGAACTTCTGCTCCAGCCACTATCTGGGTTTCGCCGAGGAGCCCCGCCTGAAGAAGGCCGCCCAGGACGCCATCGAGAAGTACGGGCTGGGGACCGGCTATCGCACCCTGTCGGGCACTCACGCGCTGCACGTCGAGCTCGAGGAGAAGCTTGCGCGGTTCAAGGGAACGGAGGCTGCCGTGTGCTTCTCTAGTGCCTACGCGGCCAACGCGTCCGCGGTTCAGACGATCTTGGGCAAGGAGGACATCGTGGTCAGCGACCAGCTGAATCACGCGTCCATCATCGACGCTGTGAGGGTGGCTGGAGTGCAAAACAAGTTTGCGTATGCGCACTCCGACATGAGCGACCTAGAATCAAAATTGATCGCTGCAGCAGAGCTTCAAAAGAAGCCCAAGTCGAACGGAGAGCACCCCCTCATTTTAATCATCACAGACGGTGTGTTTTCAATGGATGGAGATTTGGCCAAGCTGCCCAAGATTGTTGAGCTGGCGAAGAAGTACGATGCTCTCACGATGGTGGATGACGCCCACGGAGAGGGCGTGCTGGGCAGAGGTGGGCGGGGCATCGTGAATCACTTTGGGCTCGAGGGCGAGGTGGACATCGAGATCGGCAGCTTGTCCAAAGCGTTCTCCGTCATGGGCGGCTTCATTGCTGCAAAGCAGCCCCTGATCGACTGCTACCTCATGCAAGCTCGCCAGCGGCTGTTCTCGATTGCGCTGACCATCCCAGACACTGCTGCATTGCTGGAAGCCGTGAACATGCTGGGCGAGTCGGAGCACCTCGTGCAGAAGTTGTGGGGGAATGTTGCGTACTTGCGCAAGGGATTTACTGATCTGGGATTTGATATAGGCCATTCCGAGACACCCATCATCCCTGTCATGCTCGGCGATGAGGATCGCGCAAAGCAGTTCAGCGCGAGGCTGTTCGAGGAGGGCGTCTTTGCCTCTGCAATTTGTTTCCCAATGGTTCCCAGGGGCACGGCAAGAGTCCGTGTCATTGTTTCGGCCAGCTTCAGCAAGGACGATTGCGATGCTGGCTTGGCAGCATTCGAGAAGGTTGCTGCAGAAGTCCTGCGGTAAGCACGCCGAGCCGCACTGCAGTGCCAGCCCTGATTGGCGGCGCCGACAAGGAGGCGGCGGGAGGGGGGCGGCCTTCGAACAAGGCGGAGGGGCTTCTTGGAAGGCAGGGGCCGCTGCAGAAGGCCCCAGAGACTTGCAAGAAGGCGCCTCAGAAGCCGGGCGGGCTTCTTACGAGGCCCCACCGCCTCCTCCTCCTCCTCCTCCTCCTCCTCCTCCTCCTCCTCCTCCTCCTCCTCCTTAGAAGCCCCCACCCCCCGCGCGCCGCCGACTTGTGGGCGCCGCTGGCCCCAGTCTCCAGCACGCTACAGCTCCTGCGGCTGCCTCTCGATCGCCCGCGCCAGCCGCGCGCGACGGGCTCCCCGGACCCCCGACGCCGCGGCCTCTCGCGACGCGGACCCCCTCGGAGGTCTCGACCCCTCCCCGGGGGCCGGCCTCTCGATCCCGGGCATGCTTACGTCGGGCTTGTCCTCCTACATCAAGCAGTGGCGAAGCGTCCTGGCGTGCCTACAGCCCTATCAAAGAATGTTCTAAGAACCGTTTGTGGTTTTCACGAAATGTTCGTAGAACATTTCTGTTGTAACACATCGGGTTCATGTTCTAAGATCATTGTTTTTGTTCTCAGAGCCTTTCTGGGTTCTAAGAACACTTCGTGGTAGGACTATGTAATGCCAGGTCGGTCGGTCCCTGCTCAATTACAGGAGGGAGGGAAATCCCAAAATAGTCGCAAAAAGTAGTGCGGGGACGATGTTTTCACTACTTCTGAATAGTTTTGAGCATCTGTTGGCTATGTTCAAGTTCGTTTCCGTCCACAATCCCCCTGTAGGCAGACATGCCCGACCTAACGGTATGGGGGGCGGCCAGGGGGGGGTGATGGCTTGGGTGGCGTGGACATCTTGGCCGGGTACATGATGTCTCTCCAGACTGCGAAGGCCTTACGGTCGGTGCCGCCGACCCTGAAGGGAGACGACGACGACAACGACGACGACGACGACGACGACAATGACGACGACAACGACAACGACGACGACGACGAAGACGACGACGACGAGGACGACGACGACGACGACGACGACGACGCAGACATCGGCGGCAACGACGACGACGACGACGACGACGACGCCGACGCTGACGTGGACCAGAGTCCCCAGGGATGCTTCTTGGGGTCTCTTCGGAATGCTCTCGGGGGGCTCTGGGGAGGAATGTTTGGGCCTCTTGGGCGCCTCTTGGGAGCCTCTTGGGGGCCTCTTCGAGCTTCCTGGGGACCTCTTGTGAGCGTCTTGTGGCCTCTTGGGAACCTCTTGGGGCCTTCTGGGAGCCTCTCGGGGCCGAGGGCTCGAAATGTCCATTCGGGTGAACCGTCTTGGGGGCCTCTTGGGCCGTCTTGGAGGCATCTGGGGCTGTCTTGGGATCCTCTTGGGATGTTTAGGGGCCCTCTCGAAAGCCTCTTAAGCCGTCTCGGGGCGATCTTGGGAGCCTCTTGCGCCGCCTTGAAGCGGCGGGAAGTGGAAAAGGCGTGAACGCCCAAACCTTGTAAACAACCAACAGGATATCAATTGATTTGGCCTCTGTGGGTCCTCTCCGGAGTGCTCTTGGAGGCTTCTTGGGGCGTCATGGAGGCCTCCTGGGCAGTCTGGAGGGCGTGAGGGCGTGAAGGCGTTTTGGACCGATCGTTTGGCGATTGGGGGCCCTCTTGGACCGTCTCGGGGGCCTCTTGGTGCACTCTTGGCTGAGGCCCGGGGACCTCAGGAGAGGGATGTGCATCTGAACCCCCCACCCCCGGGATCCCCCCCCTACCCCCCCCTACCCGCCCCGGGACCTACCCACCCCCCCGAAGGAGGAGGGACTCGATTACGACTTTGCTAGGTTTTTCTCTCGCTAACAGGCTTGAGGAGGAGGCTGCAAGGAACGTGGACGACGGAGACGACGACTGACGGAGACGACGGCTCGAGCAGTCAAGCTCCTCACACACGCCGACAGGGTCGGCGGATTTCGCGGCCCCCTCGTCTTCTTTCAACACGGTCGAAGGTCCCAGACTTACTCATGATGTATCTCCCCAGGCTCCATGGCAGGGACGCAGGGCATTTCCTCGTCGGCACGGGGCTTTCGCCTGAGCGGGGCATGCGCCCTTGACGAAAAGCGGCGACGGGCACGCGGATGGCCAGGGGCCATCCGTGGCGCTGGGGTGTCGGGGTCGTCGCTGCAGCACTGCGCGCCGCTGTTGGACCTGGGGGCCCCGCGCGGCTCGCAGTAGTAGCATCATCCAGTCCACGCGCCCGCCCCGTCGGATATTTGGGACGACGCTCGCGCGGCGATGCCCCGCCGCAAGTATGGCGCGAAGCCAACGCGTATGTCCGACGTGATTCCGACGTGGATCCGACGTGAGTCGGGTCCCGCGCTGCCGCGCGAGGCTTCCAGGATGCTCCTCTCAACGTAGCCTCTGCCCTTTGGGGGGGGGCCCAGCGGCGCTGTTCAGAGCGTGAATCACCTACCCCGCTTTCGCTTCCAGACAACAAGTCAAGCGGCCTGACTGGTGCGGGCCGTAGCCTGGTACCGTGCAGTATCTTTTGGAAGCGAGGGTGGTCAAAAGCGAGGTGGGTTCGTCTGCCTCCTAGTTGTGACCACGCCGCGTGGCGAGTCCGTGGGGGTCTGGCCCGGGTGGCCGCACGGCTCGGGGACGTCGACTCGGGGCGTGCTCCCGAGGGCGTCGTCTCGGGCGACACCAGGGCCTCCAGGGCCCCCCCAAAAAGTTCTTGCCGTGGCGGACACCGTGCGGCGAGGCCGTCGGGGAGTCCGCGGCCACCGGGCGGTGATCGAAGACGGGAAAACGCCATCAGCAGAAATTTGCGGCGCTCCGCGCGGATGTCTTGGTTCCGCGTTTGGCTCTCCCGGCGGCGCCTCCGGCGCCGCCCCTGGCGCGCTCCGCGCGCCAGGGAGGGTGCTCCAGCGCAGGTCCAAGAAATCCGCGCGGACCGCCGAAAGCTTATGCTTGTGCCATTTTTGTTTCCCTCCAGGTGAGGTCGTCGGGGATTCCGCAGCCACCGCACGGTCCGTCACCGCACGGTGTTTGGGGGCCCCGATGACCTTCTCCTCCTCGCCCCCTCTCCCTGCTCCAGGACAGGTCTGCGCTGCGCCGCGACCTGGCCCCCTCGGCCGGGGCCGGTGGTCGCGCGTGGGCACGTGGAGGAATGCTCCGTGCCCGCGTGGACGCGGAAGGGCGCCCCCGCCCGCAGGCGCCGCTGGCGCCATGTTGCTCCGCTTGCCGCGGGCATGAAAATCATCACCATCATCATCATCCTCATCATCATCATCATCCTCATCATCATCATCATCATCATCATCATCATCATCATCAGCATCAGCATCAGCATCAGCATCAGCATCATCATCATCATCATCATCATCATCATCATCAGCACCGTCATCATCATCACCACCACCACCATCATCATCATCATCATCATCATCATCATCATCATGATCATCATCATCATCCGCAGCAGCATCACCATCAGCAGCATCATTATCAGCATCAGCATCATCATAGATCAGCATCACCATCGATCGTCATCAGCATAAGCATCACCAATATATATATATACATACATACATATTGTAGTGGCCTTCGGCCAGTGCCGCCGATCTGGGGCGCTCCGACTGATGTGATCCTTCTTCGCCCTCGTCCTTCCTCTCTTTTTCCCTCCCCTCCTCTCACTCAGCATTTATCGAAGACGCCTACGGCGAATCACCGCCGCCCCCTGCCCTTTCGGAAGCGCCGATGCGGCCGACTGCTGTGGCCAGAGGTCTGCCAAGTTATTGGGCCATATGTTCCCCGAATCGGTCTTTACAGCCTTCGGGGAACACGTGGGGGAGGACGGGGAGGAGAGGAGAGATAGGAAGGGGGGGAATGGAGGAGGAGGTCTCTTGAGTGCCTTTTTGGCTACTCTGGGTTTATATTGGGCCACATGTGCGGTCTTGGAAGCATCTTGGGGGCCTCTTTGGATGCCTTGCGGCCTTCCTGTTCTGCCTGACGCCGTCTGGGCTGGGTTGGGGACCTCTCTGTGGCCTCACTTGGGTTTATCGTGGCCGTAGTGGACGCCAGCGTGGGCGTTTGGGAGATCTGCCGGGCCGTCTTGGGGCTGTCTTTGGGGCCGTTTTGGGGCTTTCTTGTGCCGTCTAGGGGCGTTCTTGGAGGCCTCTTGGACTGTTCTGGGGCGCTCTTGGAGGCTTATTGGGATGTCGCGGAGTTTTGGGGACCTCATGGGCCGTCTGGGGCCGTCGGAGAGCTGAAAAGGAGAACATGCCAAAATCCTTCAAAAACATGTGGAAAATCAATGATTTTAACCTATTCGGGCCTTCCTGGAGGGCGTCTTGGAGGCTCTTGGGCCGTCTTGGAGGCCTTTTGCGGGCCTTTTGGGCCGTCTTAGACCATCTTGAGGCCATCTTGGGCCGTCTTGGGTGCATCTTGGAGCCATCTTACCCGTCTTGGAGGCCATCTTGGCTGTCTTGGAGGCATCTTGGAGGCCATCTTGGGCCATCTTGGCCGTCTTGGAGGCCATCTTGGGCGTCTTGGAGGCCTCTTGGGCCGTCTTGAGGCCCTCTTGGGGCCTTCTTGGGGGCCTCTTGGGCCGTCATGGGGCCATCTTGGAGGCCTCTTGGGTGCTGTTGGGGCGATGTTGGGGACCTCTTGGGCCGTCTTGGGCCGTCGGAGAGCTGAAAAGAAGAACATGCCAAAATCCTTGAAAAACCTAAGGAAAATCAATGATTTTAACCTATTCGGGCCTTCCTGGAGGGCGTCTTGGAGGGCTCTTGGGCCGTCTTGGAGGCCTTTTGCGGGCCTTTTGGGCCGTCTTAGACCATCTTGAGGCCATCTTGGGCCGTCTTGGGTGCATCTTGGAGCCATCTTACCCGTCTTGGAGGCCATCTTGGCCGTCTTGGAAGCATCTTGGAGGCCATCTTGGGCCATCTTGGCCGTCTTGGAGGCCATCTTGGGCCAAGTTGGGGCAACAAAGGCATTGACAGATGGATTTTCGGAAACTTGCGGGTGGCCGGCGGGACGGGCCGAAGCCCACTGGGGAGTTCTTTTAGAAAAAGAACCAAAACCAAAACCTGAAACATCCAGCACGCCGTGCACCCCTGTGGCAAGACCACAGGGGGCGGCGGATCCAGTGGCCGTCGGCCTATCCCGCCACCGTGCGTGGGTGGTGGGTCAGAGGCCTCATGGATGCTGGTTGGGATCTCGTGGTTGGCTGGGACTTCTGGGGGCCTCTTGGGCGCCTCTTGGGGCTTCTTGGGGGCCTCTTGGGCCTCTTGGGGCCACTAGAGGGCCTCTTGGGGGTCTCTTGGGAGCCTCTTGGGGCTTCTTGGGGGCCTCTTCTGCGCCCCTTGGGGCCTCTTGGAGGCCTCCTCGGAGCCTCTTGGTGCGGGAGGGGTGGTACTCGAGTTCGGAACCCCCTCGGAGGCCACGATCCTTGTGAGGGGTGTCAAAAAACGCATCCGCCGGAAACTCGCCCCCCCCCCCACCCCCCCCTTCCCCCCCTCCCCCAGCAGAGCCACCCCGGCAACCCCCCAGAGGCTGAGGCTCAGCCTCGAGGCTGTAGCTGAGACTCCTTGAAACTCACACGCCGGATCGGCGGATATATATATATATATATATATATATATATATGATCATCATCGTCTTCATAATCGTCATTCTCATCATCAACAACAACATGATCATCATCGTCCGCATCATTACCATCACAGTGTTTTGGCGATTTCGTGGACCGCTGTTGCTTTGGTTCCATTCTGAAACAACGGCAGAGCGAAGACAGCACGAGGGACAATGAAAGCAGCACGAACACGGAAAGCAGCGTTTTTTGGCTGGTCCCGACCGTCCCTTCTTCTTCAATCAGCGTCCTGACCAAAAACATCTCAATCATCACCCCGCCACCACCACCATCATCAACATCCTCCTCATCAGTATCGTTATCATCATCAGCAGCATCATCACCATCATCATCAGCATCAGCATCAACATCATCACCATCATCATAATTGTCATCAACATCATCGCCAGCAGCATTATCAGCAGCAGCATCATCGTCATCCTCATCATCCTCATCATCTTCATCATCATCATAATCATCCTCATCCTCATCCTCCTCATCCTCATCCTCATCATCATCATCATCATCATCATCATCATCATCATCATCATCATCAGTATCGTCAGCATCAACATCAGCATCGTCATCATCTTCAGTATCATCATCAGAATCAGCATCATCATCGTCCTCATCATCAGCATCATCGTCATCGTCATCGTCGTCGGCGTCGGCGCTCCAGCGGCTCCGTGTGCTGTCAGACGTGGTCCTGGCCCAGGGTGTCCCCAGCCTGCCCCTCCTCGCCTCCTCGCCCTTTCTCCTGGCCCATGGCCCAAGCCCGTCTCGACCTTCTCCTCATGGCCTCCTCGCCGCCCCAAGCTGCTCCTCGTAAGTCGGGATACTCAAAAAGAATCAAACAATAGTCTGGGGACGACTTTTCGACTATTTTTAGCTGCTTTTGAACATGTTTTGCCTATCTCGCACTTTTCGCCTAAAGTCCGCCTGCAGGAGGACATGCCCGACCTAATGCTCCTTCTCGCCTCCTCGCCTCCTGGCCGCCAGCCCGTCTCGACCCTCTCCTCACTGGCCTCGCCCTGCGCCAGGACAGGCAAGGCCAGGCCTGCGCGCAGCGCCGCGGCCCGGTCCCTGGCCGAGGCCGCCGGCCGGGCCGAGCCTTAGGTCGGGCCTGCCGGACGGCGGACTACTCAAAGACAGTTCCAAAAATAGTCTGAGACGATGTTTGGGCTATGTTTGAAGATTTCTGCACATGTTTCAATTATTTGTCCTTTCTCTACCAAAGTCCGCCTGTAGGAGGACATGGCCGACCTAAGCCGAGCCCTGTATGCGGCGTGCGGGGGTTGCGCGCGCCCGCGGGCCCGCGGCCCGCGCGGGCTCCGTGCGATCCGAGCTCCGCTCCGAGCGCGCTGGCTGCTCGGGTGCTGCTGCAGCACATGGGCTCGCGTCGCGTCGACGCGGCGGCGACCCTGGCGCGGGCGCTCAAGGGGGGAACACCGCCGGTGGCGCAGAATCGGCCATAGAGCGGTCCAATGGCCGCCGACCGTTCAATCGAGCAGTGGCGAAGTGTCCTGGCTCGCCGGTAGGCCCGCCGGAGAGTGTTCTGAGGGCCCTTCGTGGTTTGCACTGAGAGTTCTTGGAAAGTTTCTGGCTGAGTCTGTCTTGTTTTGTTTCAACACATCGGACTTATGTTCTAAGAACATTGTTTTTGTTCAGACAAGCGACCCGTCCAAGACTCGAACCTAGAATCTCCGGCTCCGAGAACCGATGCCGCATCCATTAGGCCAATTTGCCAGTGATGGGCAGCTGATGCCAGCTTCGAGCGATCCGAGCTCCGCTTCGAGGATGAGCCCTGGTAGCCTCGGCTCCACGAAAGGCTGGCATCCTCGCGCTGTGAGGAAATAGCGACGGGAGTTCTACAATCAGTGCTTGCACTTTGGGTTTCTCACTTACGGCGCCACTGGCCCTCCATCCTTCTAGCTGCCGGAGGTCACTTAGTTCCCCAAGCAGTGCTTCCACTGAATGGTTCCTACTTGCACGGATGGCCGCACCTAGCCGCCTCGTGGCCGCCTCGTTGCTGCCCACGTGGGGGGTCCGCCGAGGCTTCGCCGCGCCGCCGCCCATGGACAGGGGTACGGCGCGCGGGGTGCGCACCTGCGCGCCCGCGGGGCCACGCGGGCTTCGAGCGATCTGGGCTCCGCTTCGATGATGACCTCTGGTTCGGTAGTATATCACCCACCTCACCACCCCAACCCAACCCAGAGGCCTCAAGTTTCCCTCCATTCCCAGTGGGGAAGGGGGGTCGGGAAACATTGAGAACACACACCTGAAGCCCGTGCCCCCCCCCCCAACCCGAAATTCGGGTCTTCGGGTTGGCTTGGGGTGGTCTGGGTCTGGTAGGTCGTCAGTATACCACGGAAGGTTCCGCTCGTTCTGGACTGAACGTGTGTCGGCAAATCGGGCGTAACAGTAGTGCTCAACAGCACCAAATGGCGGCAAGTGGCGCCGAACAGCGTTCAACTAGCGTTCAGATAGCGACGAACAGCGCCCAATCGCGCCATGCGAGGGAGATGCATTACGTCTGCTTGGCGCGGGATTGCGTGCGCTAGTGGGTGCCATGGGAACGACCCACAGCCTCCGTGAGTTGCTTTCTAACTCTGGTAGCATCTGCTCCATGAGAGGTTGGCATCCTCGCGCGGTGAAAACAAACAACGGCGGAGGGTCTTTGGCAAGTCTCGGCCCCGGCGGGCCTCCACCAGCCCCCCTGGCCCGCCCAAACAACTGCCGGGAGTGCAGAGCAGGTCCCGTGGCACGGATCCAGCCCTCCGGCTCGGCGGCGCGCAGACGGGGGGGCCGGGGAGAGGGGGAAGGCTTCTTGGCTTCTTCGAAACACCCCCGCTTCATAGAAAGCGCGGGCCTTGTCTGTGGGTGTAGGGCCTTCGCCCTCTATGGAGCGGCCTGCTTCTGCGAAGCCTTTCCCCCTCCCAAAATTATGTACCCCTTCTTGCGCGCCGCCAGCCGGCGGCCCACGTCGCGAAGCGATCACGACGTCGGACGTCTGGGTAGGCCAGGGGCCCCCGTCTCCCCTCCTTCTTAAACGCCTCGTCCGCGCGCGCGCCCAGCGGCCACCGCGGGGCCAGGCGTGGGAGCGAGAGCAAGCCCGATGCCGCCCTACCCTGCGCGGCGCCCTTGCGGGCGCACGGGTGCCACTTGTGCCGCCGCACCCAGCCTCCATTCCACCTCCTGCGTGCGCGCGCGCCCCGCAGCCCTCCATGCCCTACGGCTTCGGCGTCCCCGGAATGCACATGCCAGGCAGCTGCGCTGGCCGCCGCTGCGGGCCCCCCAGGGGCCTCTCGCCTCGGGGCGGGGGCGGTCGCCCGCTGGAGAGGGGAGGAGGGGGAGGGGGAGGGGGACAAGCTGGGTGCGCTCGCGTCATATCTGACATCCTACCCCTCCCTCCCATCCCTTACCATGGCGCAGATCCCCTCTCTACTCGCACAGTCGGATGTCGAGCAGGGCAATGATCCCGAAAGGGTACGCGATGCATTGTAGAGCACGGCATGGCATGGCGTAGAAGAGCACCGCAAAGCGTAGTATCAACCTAGCATTGCATTGCATGCCGTGGCATGGCACGGGAAATGACGCCAGCGCTGCAGCGGGAGCACGAGTCGAAACGAGCGGAAGCGCGGAAATGAGGCCAGCGCTGCAGCGGGAGCACGATTCGGAACGAGCGGAAGCACGGAAATGATGTCAGCGCTGCAGCTGGAGCACGATTCGGAACGAGCGGGGCCCGAAAATGAGGCCGGCGCCTCCGCGAGAGCAGCATTTTGGGAAAACATGCAGGCGAAAACCCAACTCCGGGGAAACCTGTGTGTAAAGAAACAGTACGCGGGGGGGGGTCGAGTACTTTCAAACCGTCATCAGGGGAAGAGGGAGAATAGTATTCCTATTGAGTAATTGTGGAGGAGGAGGAGGAGGAGGAGGAGGAGGAGGAGGAGGAGAGGAAGAGAGGGAGGAGGAGGAGGAGGAGGAGGAGGGAGGGGAGGAGGGAGGAGGAGGAGGAGGAGGGGGAGGGGAGGAGGAGGAGGAGAGAAGAAGTGGGAGAGGAGAGGAGGAGAGGAGGAGGAGGAGAGGAGGAGGGGGAGGAGGGAGGAGGGAGGAGGGGGAGGAGGGGGGAGAGGAGAGAGGGAGGGGGAGGAGGAGGTGGGGGGAGGTGGGAGGAGGAGGCGGAGGGGAGGGGGAGGAGGGAGAAGGGGAGGGAGGAGGAGGAGGAGGAAGGCGTCCTAGGCGTAGGGTGCCTGTCTTCCGGGAGTCCTGTGCGCTCCGCCGCGCTGCCCGTCGCCCCTCTCGCGACTTGGGCTCCCAGTTCTCACCATCAGGAGGACACTTAGCCATCGAGGAGGAGGAGGAGGAGGAGGAGGAGGAGGAGGAGGAGGGCACCCGAACCGCCATTTAGCCATCGAACCATGCCGGCAGCGCCCAGGATGGCCTTGGCAGTGCATGGTGATGGTGGTGCGCAGGTGCCTCGTGCGTATTCTTCGAAGACAGAGCCCCAGCCTCCAGCAGTCCTTCCTGGAAGACTCCGCGCCCTTCTGAGTAGGCTCCTGCCCTCTTATACAAGCGCCCCCCGCCTTTGAGAAGAAGGCCATCCCCTCGTGCCGCCCACCATGGCAGGAGAACAGCGGGTTCAACTGCGCGGACCTTCGCGCGGAAGTTGCCCGCGCAAGGTCGCTCGTGAGCGCCCTCGTTCCCGACGCAGCGCGCCGCGCCTGCGACCCACGTGCGCCACAGCGCAAGGCCGAGACGTCATCGTGCGCAGGACCCGCTCCTTCTCGGCGCCCACTTGGTGGGTGCCGCCGGAGCCCTCTCCCGCCCCCCGTGCCCCGACGCCGGCCTCGGCACGCCCGCCCACCCGAGGGCTTCCGCTGCAGAGGCCGCCGAACTTCAACATGATCGCCGAGGCCGCGCGGGACGCAGCCAGTGCGCCCCCCGCCCCCTCCCCCGCCCGCGGCCGGCCGGTGTGCACCGTGACGCGTTGGCTCGGAGGCGACGACGGAGGCGGGCAGCCCAGGGGCGGGCCCTTGCACGTATTCGCCGGGGCCTCTCGCCGAGGGCATGGACCATCGGCGCCTCTGAATACACGTATGGCCCTCCCCTGGGCTATTCGCCCCCGAGGCGCCTCGCGAGACGTCGCAGATCCTCGGCCCGGGAATGGGGCGGTGCATAGGTCATTGAGGATAAAGGAGAACCCCTAACCCTGATAACACGATGGAGACGTGGCCTCACTGAGGTCCCCGTCTTCGCATTAGGGATCATAAATCTGGGCAGTTTGGTTCGATGCACCTGCAGAAAATTACCTCCTGCCCCTAATGTTCCAGGCCCTCCTAACTTTGGCCCCCTCCCAAAAGGTTAGGGGTCCTTATGTGCCTAATCAACAGGTCTTCGGCCCACAGGGAGGCAACAAGATGCGCCGTACTCACCACCCACCAAGCCGCCCCAGCCCAGCCCGAAGGACCCACTGTGCCCTCCATTCCCAGTTGGGCGGGGGGGGCGTCCGGGAGCATCGGAAAAGCACATGTGGAACCCGTACCCCCCCCCCCCCCCCAATCCGACATTTGGGCCTTTGGGCTGTGCTGGGGGGGTCTGGTAGGTCGTCACGCCCTGTGCTGGAGCTGGGCCTGATGGTCCGGTGCATGGGCGCCGTTCTCGCACCCCGCCCGCGCAGCCTGGCCAGGGGGGGCACGGGCAGGCTCGCAGGTGCCTTTCTTTTGCCGTCGGCGGCGAGGCAGAGGCAGTCCGTACCAGCGTGGGGCTCATCGGGGCAGCCGAAAGGCGAATCGTCCGGCGGGCAAGAGGAAGGATCGAAGACGAGGGCGGCCGCGCAGGCTCGCAGATACAGGCGCCCCGTGCAGGAAGAGGTTGATCCTCGGAGGAGGAAGAGGTACTGGTGCTGCTACCCTTGACTCGTCTAGGGCCACCACGAGGGTGTGAAGTCTCGGCGCGAAAACGCGAAGATGGTTGCCCTGAACTCGTTTTCGCCTTTTGGGGGGCCTCCTGGGAAGCCCCCGTCGCCACGGCTGGGTTTGCCTCGAAACTCAGGTCAGAACGCAGCCCAGGAGAGGTCTGGGGAGTACGGCAGGTTCGCGTCGTGTCGACCAGCGGCGACCCCAGCGCGGGCGTTTAGGGTTGAACGCCACCTGTGGCCCAGAATCGGCCCATCCTTAAACGATCCAGTCTCTTTGAAAGGGCCGATCGTTCAAGTTTGAACGATCCCCGCGGTTTCAGGAACCATGCCAAGAAACACCCTGCTTGCCTCCAGGGTGCCCTGGGTTTCTTTGGTTTCGATGGGTTTGCTATGGAAAGCGTGACGCTCCCACACCAAAAATCAATGGACGTCCTGGGGTCTCAGGGTTGGGTGTCTTTTGGAAGGTTTCTTGTGGTCGGGGCCCTACTTTAGGATGAACCATCAAGCAAGCCGCAATTACACCTCTCGATGTTTCGGCATGTCTTGCCAGATGTCTGTTTCTTGGGTCACAGGGTGCCTTGTTGCGTTCTGGGTGCCTTGCGTTCTGGTGCTCCACCTCTCTGTCTGGCTGTGCCTGTACATGTATTCCGCGTGACAGCGACCGCAAGCCATATATATATATATATATATATATATATATATATATACATATATATATACATACATATACATATATAACTAAAACTATAACTATAAGTATAACGATCACTATGCATTTATAGTGTGTATATATATAGTTGTATATCGGAGTAAACCGGGGGAGGGCCCAGAACCACGACCCTTGGCTTGCATGGCGGTCCGGGGGGGCTTGAGGGCTCCAAGGGGGCCCAGAAGGGGCCCCAGACCCCCCCAAGAGGCCCCCAAGCTGCCCCAAGAGGCTCCCAAAGAGCCACAGGTTGTCTGGAAAATGGCCGAAGAGCGCACTGAGATGGCCTCAAGACGGCCCACGAGCGCTCGGAGACAGCTCAAGACTGCTCCCAGACAGCCACTAAGGTCTTCAAGACGGTCCAAGAGGCCGCCAAGAAGGCCCCCCAAGGGGAAACATCAAACATTTCCGATGGAAGAACATTTATTTCTGGGATATGCGCTTTTTCAACCCTAACAGCGGCCACGACGGCCCCGAAGCCCCACAATCGGCCCCAGACGGCCCAAGATTGACACGTGGAGGTCTTCCCCCAACGGAGCTTGTTTTTAGCGATTCTTGCTCCGTCGAAGAGGCATTGGGCCGGGGCCTCGATTCGGCTGCTTGTTGTCGCCGTCGCCGCCCCCGCCGCCGCCTCGTTGCCGCCCGTGGCTTGGGCCGGGGCCTCGGTTCGGCCGGCCCGTCGTCGCCGTCGCCGCCCCCGTCGCCGCCCCGCTGTCTCAACAGGCCGCACGCCTCCGCCTCGCGGTGTCGCGCCATTACGTCGGGCCTGTCCCTCTACAGGGGGAATTTTCAAAAATAGACAAGACAAATACTCTGGGGACCATTTTTGTAGTATTTTGACGATATTGGAAGATTGAGTATCTTCTATCTTTCTATCTGCGAGCCCAGCAGGGGCGGGCGCGCAGGGCCGTGGCCGCCGCCCAGCGGCGTGCCGAGAGCGGGGGCCGCGCGCCACGCCGGGGGGCCTGGCTGCCGCCCAGCACGGCGCCGTGCGGGCCGCGCCGCACGGCGTGCCGCGGCCCAGCAGGGCGGCGAGCGCGCCGAGGGCTCCCGGCAGGTCGAGCATCGCGGGGGGCGGCGGGCGCGGGCGCGCCCCTGCGTCGCCCGCCCCGGCGCGGAGCGGCGGTCCTCGCGCGGCCGCAGGGCGAGGAGGGGGAGGGGCGGCCAAGGGGGAAGGGGCGGAGGGGCGGCCGCCGACGCCAGCGATGCGAGCCTGATCGATGGCGACCTCGAGGAGGAGGAGCAGGACGACGAGGACGAGGAGGAGGAGCAGGAGGAACATCTAACTTGACACATCGCAGCGCAGAGGCTAAGACAGGGAGGGGGAGGGGAGGGCGACCTCGAGGAGGAGGAGGAGGAGGCGGAGGAGGAGGAGGAGGAGGAGGAGGAGGAGCAGGATTTGGTTAGACACATCTCAGCGCAGAGGCAAAGGCAGGGAGGGGAAGGGGAAGCGACCAGGGAGGGGAGGTGATCCAGCGGCGGAGCCCCCCGCCCCCGTCGAGGCCGAGCGGGGCCGGCCTCCCCAGCGGCATCTCTCCCAGTCGCGGCCCGCACGGCACAGCGGAGGAGGGGAGCAGCATCGCTCCCGCCGCAGCAGCCAATGTCGCAGTACAGAGGGGGCCCATGCCAAGAAACACCCCGCTTGTCTCCAGGATGCCCTTGGTTTCTTGGGGTCCGATGGTTCTGCGATGGAGATCGTGACGCTCCCACACCAAAAATCAATGGACGTCCTGGGGTGTTAGGGTTGGATTTCTTATGGAATGTTTCTTGTGGTCGAGCCCCTACTGTAGGCCTCCATCATCTGGGCGGACACCTGCCCGAAATGAAGCAACCCGTCGAGGAGCCTGTCTACGACCGTGTGGCTGTGGAGCGCCACCTCCAGGCCGTCCCGCTTCACCACCGCGAGCAGCTTCTCGCCGGTGGGCGTCAGGCTGGCGTTCTTTCGGGGCTCAAGAGACGGGGGTCAATGCAAACGGGTATCAGTCAGAGCGCCGTATCTTGCAGGATCCTGCATAGCCAGGGTCGCATTAACCCAAGCTTGGGCGCAGGCAGGATCTTCCAGAATCTTGCAGGGCCAGACCCTGATTTGGGTGCAGGATCCTGCAGGCCTGACTGACCCGGGTCTGGATTGAACCGGGTCAGCGGATCCCCGATGCTTCAAGCCGTCTTTTTGAACCCCACCCTTCAGCAAACCGCTTTGGAGCCAAGATGGCTACGGGGGAGGAGGAGGAGGAGGAGGAGGAGGAGGAGGAGGAGGAGGAGGAGGCGGAGGCGGAGGCGGAGGCGGAGGCGGAGGGCGGAGGCGGAGGCGGAGGCGGAGGAGGGGACGGAGGAAAAGGCGGAGGAGAGGAGGAGGAGGAGTGGAAAAGGAGGAATGGCAGGAGAAGGAGGCGGAGGAGGAGGAGGAGGAAGAGGAGGAGGCGCAGGAGGAGGAGAAGGAGGAGTAGGAGGAGGAGGAGGAGAAGCAGAGGGAGGAGGAGGCGAAGGAGGACGGCGATGACAACGGCGGCGGCGACGGCGACGACGGCGGCGACGACGGCGACGACGAGCCCACGGCTCGCCCAGGCGCCGCCGCGATGGCCGCAGCGGCGGCCGGGAGCCCCGAGGTCGACGGGTCGCCGGGCCGCTCGCCCCTGGAAGAGGCGGACCCGCCCGCGGCTGTCGGCGTCGGCGGTCGGCGGCGGCGGCGTCGGCGTCGGCGTCGGCGTCCGCGTCGGCGTCGGCGCCGGCGTCGTCGTCGTCGTCGTCCTCTGTCCTCCTCCTCTTCCTCTTCCTCCCTCCTCCTCCTCTCCTCCTCCTCCTTCCTCTCCTCCTCCTCCTTCCGCTTTTCCTCCTCTTTCTCCTCCCCCTGGAGGCGGCGGCCGCGCGCGGCTGTTGGCGTCGTCGTCGGTGTCGTCGGGAGCTCCGTCGTCAAACGAACGCACGAACGAACGCACGAGCGATCGGGGGCTGGTGCGGCCTGGACTCAATTGTTGACGCTTCGCGAATCCCCACCAGTTGGCGGTAGGTTCTGACTCCAGGCTCGGCCGCTGTGCTCTTAGGCTCGCGCGTTGCTAATTTGACAGGCCCGTGGCCCAGACCTCTCAGCTCGGCGACTGCGATTCCGCGTCCGCCCGCGACCCAAAAAAATAACCCCCACCAGCCCATCCAGAAACGATGCCCCGAGGAATTGCCTCGATCAGGGAAGTGGGCAGCACACAGAGGAAGCCATTATGAGACATCTTGGGATATCTTGAGCCATCTTGGAGGTCATTTTGGGCTCTCCCAGGCGCTCTTGGAGTAATACGTATCAGTGCCCCCCTCAAGAGGCCAACATGTGGCTAAAACCTCCGTAGAATCAATGGTTTGGCATTCTCGCCGAGGCCTCTTGGAGCATCTTGGGTGCCTCTAGGGGGTCTCTTGGGGCCTCTTGGGGGTCTCTTGGGGGCCTCCTGGGGGCCTCTTGGGGGCCTCTTGGGCCCATCTTGGGGCCATCTTGGGACCTCTTGGGGCCTCCTGGGCGCTTCTTGGGGCCATCTTGGAGGAGATCGATCAAACAAGAGGGGAGCATGAATTAGCGTCCCCCTCCGAGGAGGCCAGAATTTGGCCAACACCTTAATAACACCAGTGATTTTGGTTTCCTCGCCGAGGCCGTTTGGGACGCTTCGACACCTCGCGGGTTCCTTTGTCCAGGTCCAGTGGAGGGGGTAGGGGGAGGGGTCAACCCCTCCCCGAAGGGGAAGAAGGAGGGGTGGAAGAGGAAACTCCCTAAACCACCGACGCCCAGAGGGCTGGTGGAATTGGATGGATGGATGAGGGAGTGGGGAGAAGGAGGATGAAGAGGAAAAAAAAAAGGAGCAAGCAAAAGGGCCAGAGGTCTCTTGGATGCTTCTCGGAGCCCCTTGGGGTATCTATTGGGCGTCTTGGGACATATTGGGGATCTTTTGGCGGTCGTGGGGGGCTCTTCGGCGTCTTGGGTGCCTCGGGGGGGCCTCCTTGGGCCGCTTGGGATCATTTTGGGGGCTTTCTGGGGGCCTCTTGGGGGGGCATCTTGGGGCAATCTTGGGACCTCTTGGGGCCTCCTGGGCGCTTCGTGGGGCCATCTTGGAGGATATCGATCAAACAAGATGGGAGCCTTAATTCGGGCCCCCCCCCTCAGGAGGCCAAAATGGGGCCAAAACCATAGTAAAACCAATGATTTTGGCTTCCTCGCCGAGGCCGTCTTGGACGCTCCGACACCTCGCGGGTTCCCTTGTCCAGGTCCAGTGGAGGGGGCAGGGTGAGGGGTCAAGACCCCCTCCCCGCAAGCCGTCTCGCTCACTCCCACCCGCCCTCCCAACACATACGTAGCACCCGAGTCTGGCCCGAGCCTCAGCATATTCAGCAGTCGTCTTTGGATGGGCAGCTACTTGGGGCCAATCCGCCGCCGCCGACTCCGCCGCCGCCGCCGCCGCCGCCGCCGCCGCCACCGCCCCCCGCTGCCAAACCGCCGCCGCCGCCGCAGCCGCTGCCGCCGCCGCCGCCGCCGCCGCCGCCGCCGCCGCCGCCGCCGCCCCCGCCGCCGCCGCCGCCGCCGCCGCCGCAGCCGCCGCAGCCGCCGCCGCCGCCAAGTGTACTCTGTATTGTTTTGTTGACAGGGATGGTGGGGGGCCCGCATCGGGTTGGCTGCGCATGCTCTGAATTTGGAGGCAGAGTGCGTTTTGTATTGTTTTTTTGGCCCTGGTTGGCCCCCAGTCGCCTGGGGGAGGGGGTGTTTATTAATAGGGAACAGTGATAAACCCCTCTCCGAAGGGGAAGAAGGAGGGGTGGAAGGGGAAACTCCCTAAACCACCGACGCCCAAAGGGCTGGTGGGATTAGGGTACCATCCTTACGGTTGGTGCCGCAAGGATAGCATGCGATGTGGTGTTGGTGGCTCCCGGATTGCACGTTATCCCCCACATTGGGGATAGCGTGCACGGAGGAAGCGACGTGGCACGCTATACCCGAACCGATTTGCACGCTATCCCACACATGTTTTCGACAAGACACGCTCAACGCGGAAATTGTCGTTCGGATCATTCATTTTGCGGGATAACGTGTTTTTTTGTTGATCGGCGTTGCACGCTATCTTTGCGACGCCAACCGGTAAAACCTCTGCGAGTCTGCAGGCGAAATGCCCATGACCCAGACCTCGGGAGAGTTTTGTCGCGCGGCGCAGTCAACGTCGCGCCCCCCTTGGCGGCGAGGGAGAAAGGAGGAAAGGAGGGATAACGAGGCATGTAGAGAGAGGGGGACGCGAAAAGTGCGGGGGGGGCAGCAGCGGCAACAGCAGCCCTGCGGTTATCACCGCGCACGCGACAGAGCGAATTCTTACAAGAAGTGCCGGCGAACGAGCGGGGCGCCTTCCGTCGGCCCAGAGGCTCTCGACGCCTGAGGGGGAAGGGGGAGGAGGAGGAAGAAGAGGAGGAGGAGGAGGAGGAGGAGGGGACGGAGGAAAAGGAGGAGGAGGAGGAGGAGGGGACGGAGGAAAAGGAGGAGGAGGAGGAGGACGAGGAGGAAGAGGAGGAGGAGGAGGACGAGGAGGAGGAGGACGAGGAGGAGGAGGGGGAGGAGGAGGGAGGAGGGGGAGGAGGAAGGGGGGGGGCGAGCGGCCGCCCCCTTCCTTCCCACCCCCAGCGACGACGGCACGGACGGACGGACGCCGACGACGCAGACGCCGCGGGCGACGACAACGCCCGAGGCCAGAACCACGTCCGGCAACAGGGGGGGGCCAGTGTACAGGGGAGCCGCGACGACGCAGCGTTTCTAGGCCTCCCAGATTCGCTCGGAGGATCGCGCCGCATCGCCGATGCATCGACGATGCGGCTCGATGCGGAGCCCGATGCTCTCCACACCGACGTCGCCAATGCGTCGCCGACGTCGGCGATGCGTGGCCGATGTATCGCTTATACACTGGCGATGCGGCGCGATCCTCCGCGTCTCCAGTGGGGGCCAGTCCACAAGAAACCTTCACAAGAAACCCAACCCTTAGACCCCAGGACTTCCCACAGCAACACCATCGGACCCCAAGAAACCCAGGGCACCCTGGAGGCAAGCAGGGTGTTTCTTGGCATGGGCCCCCACTGTACTGGTCGCCCCATCTGCTCGGACCTCCGCATCTGCTGGTCACCCCCTCGCCCCTCTCGGCGCCCCGGCAGGGCGGCGGCAGCAGCGGCCCCGGCGGCGCGTTCAACGACGACTACGAGGGCGACTTCGACTCGCCAGCGATCCCGGCGCCTGCTGTCTCTCTCTCCGCCCCTCGGGCGTCGCGTATACGCTGGTCGTTGAGAGAAGTGAATGTTTGGATTCCCAAGATCCCAAACTGCTTCCAACGCCTTCTTGCTCCTCAAGAGTCGATATGTTTTCCTATGTGATGATATTCCAGTGATGGGCCTGAATCCGATCTACTTTATCCGTAAGGGCGTCGCCCCCTGCCGCCGGCCCCCTGTCTATCATATTTGGGTATATCAGAGTCGCGTCGGTGCGTCTCGACGCTGGCTTGGCGCATCTGGGAACATCATGCGGGGGCGGACAGGAATCATCAGCGCATATTGAGACGTTGGCGTTATCGAAGACGCCTACGGCGAATCACCGCCGCCCCCTGCCTTTTTGGAAGCGCCTATGTGGCCGAACGTTGAGGCCAGACCTGCCAAGCTATCGGACCACGTGTTCCCCGAATCGGTTTGGAAAGCCTTCGGGGAACACGTGGGCATCTTGAAGGTCATCTTGGCCGTCTTGGAGGCCTCTTGGGCAAGCTTTGGGCGATCTTTGGGGCTTTTTGGGCCGTCTCGGGCCAGCTTCGAGCCAACTTCGGCCATCTTGGTGGGTTCCTGGCACGTCTGAAGCCGTCGGAAGCCGTTTGGGGGGCCTCTATGGGCCGACTTGGGGCCCGCTTGGAATGCTCCAGGGCCGTCTTGGAGGCCATCTTGGGCGTCTGGGAGGCCATCTTGGGCGTGTTGGAGGCCTCTTGGGCCCTCTTGGGGCCCTCTAGGGGCCATCTTGGAGGCCACTTGGGCCATCATGGGGCTCTCTTGGGGGCCTCTTGGGCGATCTTGGGGGCTTCTTGGGCCGTCTTGAGCCGTCGGAGAGCCGAAAAGGCGCAAATGCCAAAATCCTTCAAAAACCAAGGGAAAATCAATGATTTTGGCCTCTTCGGACTCTCCTGGAGGACCTCTTGGAGGCCTCTTGGGCCGTCTGGGAGGCCTCTGGGGGGCCTCTTGGGCCGTCTTGGGCCGTCTTGGACTCTCTTGGGCCGTTTTGGAGGCCGTCTTGGACCATCTCGGGCGGACTTGGAGGCCATCTTGGGCCATCTTCGCGATTTTTTGAGGATGTCCCGAGCGAAACGGCCGTTTTTGGGCATTGACAGACGGACTTTCGGCAATTTACGCGTGGCCGGCGGGACGGGCCGAAGCCCATTGGGGAGTTCTTTTAGAAAAAAACCAAAACCAAAACCTGAAACATCCAGCACGCCGTGCACCCCTGCAAGCAGGGGGCGGCGGATCGAAGACGCCTACGGCGAATCACCGCCGCCCCCTGCCCTTTCGGAAGCGCCGATGCGGCCGACTGCTGTGGCCAGAGGTCTGCCAAGTTATTGGGCCATATGTTCCCCGAATCGGTCTTTACAGCCTTCGGGGAACACGTGGGGGAGGACGGGGAGGAGAGGAGAGATAGGAAGGGGGGGAATGGAGGAGGAGGTCTCTTGAGTGCCTTTTTGGCTACTCTGGGTTTATATTGGGCCACATGTGCGGTCTTGGAAGCATCTTGGAAGCATCTTGGGCCGTCATGGGGCCATCTTGGAGGCCTCTTGGGTGCTGTTGGGGCGATGTTGGGGACCTATTGGGCCGTCTTGGGCCGTCGGAGAGCTGAAAAGAAGAACATGCCAAAATCCTTGAGAAACCTAAGGAAAATCAATGATTTTAAACCTATTCGGGCCTTCCTGGAGGGCGTCTTGGAGGGCTCTTGGGCCGTCTTGGAGGCCTTTTGCGGGCCTTTTGGGCCGTCTTAGACCATCTTGAGGCCATCTTGGGCCGTCTTGGGTGCATCTTGGAGCCATCTTACCCGTCTTGGAGGCCATTTTGGCCGTCTTGGAGGCATCTTGGAGGCCATCTTGGGCCATCTTGGCCGTCTTGGAGGCCATCTTGGGCGTCTTGGAGGCCTCTTGGGCCGTCTTGAGGCCCTCTTGGGGCCTTCTTGGGGGCCTCTTGGGCCGTCATGGGGCCATCTTGGAGGCCTCTTGGGTGCTGTTGGGGCGATGTTGGGGACCTCATGGGCCGTCTGGGGCCGTCGGAGAGCTGAAAAGAAGAACATGCCAAAATCCTTGAAAAACCTAAGGAAAATCAATGATTTTAACCTATTCGGGCCTTCCTGGAGGGCGTCTTGGAGGGCTCTTGGGCCGTCTTGGAGGCCTTTTGCCGGCCTTTTGGGCCGTCTGAGACCATCTTGAGGCCATCTTGGACCGTCTTGGGTGCATCTTGGAGCCATCTTACCCGTCTTGGAGGCCATCTTGGCCGTCTTGGAGGCATCTTGGAGGCCATCTTGGGCCATCTTGGCCGTCTTGGAGGCCATCTTGGGCGTCTTGGAGCCTCTTGGGCCGTCTTGAGGCCCTCTTGGGGCCTTCTTGGGGGCCTCTTGGGCCGTCATGGGGCCATCTTGGAGGCCTCTTGGGTGCTGTTGGGGCGATGTTGGGGACCTCTTGGGCCGTCTTGGGCCGTCGGAGAGCTGAAAAGAAGAACATGCCAAAATCCTTGAAAAACCTAAGGACAATCAATGATTTTAACCTATTCGGGCCTTCCTGGAGGGCGTCTTGGAGGGCTCTTGGGCCGTCTTGGAGGCCTTTTGCTGGCCTTTTGGGCCGTCTTAGACCATCTTGAGGCCATCTTGGGCCGTCTTGGGTGCATCTTGAAGCCATCTTACCCGTTTTGGAGGCCATCTTGGCCGTCTTGGAAGCATTTTGGAGGCCATCTTGGCCGTCTTGGAGGCCATCTTGGGCCAAGTTGGGGCAACACAGGCATTGACAGATGGATTTTCGGAAACTTGCGGGTGGCCGGCGGGACGGGCCGAAGCCCACTGGGGAGTTCTTCTAGAAAAAGAACCAAAACCAAAACCTGAAACATCCAGCACGCCGTGCACCCCTGTGGCAAGACCACAGGGGGCGGCGGATCCTAGTGGCCTTCGGCCCATCCCGCCACCGTGCCTGGGTTGTGGGTCTGAGGTTTCTTGTATATAGGTGTTGGGGTGTCGTGGGGAGCCTTTCGGGGGCCTCTAGGAGAGGGTTTGGGCGCCTCTTGGGGGCCTCTGGGGGCCTCGTGGTGTATCTCTTGGGCCTCTTGGAGGCCTCTTCGGCGCGTCTTGGGGCATCTTGGCGGCCTCTGGGGCCCTCCTGGGGGCTTCTCGGGGCACAAATATCGAATGTTCCGTTCGTGGTCCCTTTCTTGGGCCCCTCTCGGGGCCGTCTTGGGGCCCTCTTGGGCCCTCTTGAGCGCTTCTTGGGCCATCTTGGAGCCCTCTTGGGCCGTATTGGGGCCCTCTTGGAGGCGTCTTGGGTTGTCTTGGGGCGGTCTTGAGAGCTTCTTGAGCCGTCTTGGAGCGTCGGAAAGCCGAAACTGCGAGAAGGCTACAAAAACCTTTTTGTAAAATCTACGATCCTGGTCTTTTGGGGCTCTCTCGGGAGGTCTCTTGGAGCGCTCTGGGGCCCGACTCTGGGGGCCTCTTTAGGCCCTCTTGGGCTGTCTTGGAACTAGCTTCGGGTGCCTTCGAGCACTCTTGGCCTCGGCAATGCGAATACGGTGTAATGTGCGAGGAAAGGTTTATAGCTTCGGGAAGGCGAATACTGTGCAATTGACTCGGGTCTGTTGCCTCTGGGACGCGCAAATTGTATGATTTACAAGGGTTTGGCCTCGGGGACGCGAGCATTGCGTAATTTACACTGGATAATGGCCTCGGGGGCGCGAATCTCCTGTATTTGTACGTGTCCCACGCCCCCCCTAGAATTCAGACAACGCGATCCGGGCGTGGTAACCAGGTGGTTCGGTGCTCCTCCCCTCGCGCGGACTTCAACAGGTATCAGTGGAAAACAGAAAGCAGGACTGTAACATTGAAGACTTGAAACTGCAACTGGCGCAGGGATCAGCACACTTCGACCTACAGCCTGGTGGCCCCACAAGGGGGCCGGCGGATCCGCCTGCCTATTACCTATTGTTATATTATCATTCCGACCCACGTGTAATGGGGGAGCAAAAGATTCTAGGCCTCTTAGATGAGGTCCGAGTAGATGGGGTCGGAGGATCGCGCTGCATCAACGATGCATCACCGAAGCTCCGCCGACGCCGCCGATGCATCGCCAGAGTATCGGCGATGCATCGCCGATGCTGCGTGGTCATCCGACCCCATCCACTCGGACCCCATCTAGGAGGCCTCCACAGATGGAGGGGGTGAAGGAAGGTGCACCGTTTGTGCCTAAAGGGAGCCCCTAAGCCCACAAGGGGCACAAAAGGTTCATGTTTCCCCCACCCACCCAGTTATCTCCCTCCCACTCAGCAATGCCCGAGCCCCGCGGGGTTGCAGGGAGGGCGAGGGGGGAGAGGGGGGCGAGGAGTGCAAGAGGGGCGAGGATAGCGAAATGGTGACGGCAAGGAGGAGGAGGAGGATGAGGAGGGGGGGGAGGAGGTGGAGGAGAAAAAGAGCGAGGCGGAGAAGGGTTAAGTTGGGCCTGTCCCTCTACAGGAGGAATATTCAAAGATAGTAAAATAATAGTCTTTGGACGATGTTTCAGTATTGATGTCCATTTGGGAGCATTTGTTCACTACTCTTATGTTCCATTCAAAATCTGCCTGTAGGAGGACATGCCCGACCTCTCTTCGCCCCGACGAGCCTCGAAGAACGGGCATAAGCTTAAGGCGGGCGTGTCCCTCTACAGGAGGAATATTCACGAGTAGTCAACAAATAGTCTGGGGAAGATGTTTTGAGTATGTTTTGGCTATATTTGAGCATTGTTTGACTATTTGTTTTTTCCTCCAAAATCCGCCTGTAGCGGGGCATACCCGACCTAATCATCAGCATAATTTGTTTGAGATCCGCGCGGATTCTTGGGTGGATCAGCACCTTGGTGCACTCCGCGCGCCGGGGGGGGGGGGTCAGTGCCGATCCAAGAAATCCGCGCTGGCCTCCAAGAGTGTATGTTTATGTGCTTTCCCCCGACCTTCCTCTGTTGCATTCTCGTTTTGAATGGGGCAATGTGGTCTCTTCGTTTTGGATAGAGCACTGTGGTATGCATCCTCCTTCTCCCCCTCCACCCTCTTCCTAGCTCCTGCCTCCTCCTCCCTTCTCCTCCTGCATCCTGCCTCCTTGCCTCCCTTGCTCGCGCCTTTCCTTGGGGGGCTGCGAACTCTGCAACTGTCTCCACTTCCGCGGGCTCCGGGGAGGCACGGTGGAGGTGAGGGCAGCGGGGATCAATTTGAGATTTCGCAGCTCCGTCGGGGGCTGCGGACTGCGCAACTGTCGCCACTTTCGTGGGCGCCTGGGAGGCACGGCGGAGGTGAGGGCAGGGGGCATCACTTTGAGGTCTCATCCGAACCCTTCACCACCTCTCGCGGAGCACGGTCGGGACGACGGAGGCCGTAGGGCAGTGGGCCGCGTGGAAGTGGGCGACGCCTCTCCAGTGGGCCACACCACGGAGGCTCCTGGATGCGTGGCTGGCCTGGGGCATCCAGGTGGGCGCGATCGAGGCCTCCCTTAGGTCGGTGGTGCACGTGGCTGATGCTGGGCAGTCGCCAGCCGCTGTCCGAGCCCCAGCCGCGCGACGGCGGCGTCAAGGGGCGGCGGGTGCCGAGACACGGGAGGAGCAGAGAAGAACGGGGAGGAGGGAGCGGGCGAGGAGCTGGCAGGGGTAACGCACGGGGCGCGTTGCCGCCGCCCTCGCCGCCCTCGCCGCCCTCGCCCCTCCTCCTCTGCCCTCCTCCTCCTCCTCCTCCTCCTCCTCCTCCTCCTCCTCCTCCTCCTCAGCCCTCCTCCTCCTCCTCCCCTCCTCCTCCTCCTCCTCCTCCTCCTCCTCCTCCCCTCCTCCTCCTCCTCCTCCTCCTCCTCCCCCTCCTCCTCCTCCTCCCCTCCTCCCTCCTCCCTCCTCCCCTCCTCCCTCCTCCTCCTCCTCTCCGCCGCCCCCGCCTCGCCGCCCTCCTCGTCGCGCTGTCGCCCTCCTCGCCGCCCTCGCGGCGGCGCCCCTGCGATGCCGCCAGGGGCTGCCGCCGATGCCGCCCGGGGCGGTGCTTCCGCTGTTCCCCGGGGCGCTGGGGCAGGCGGGCCTCGGGCCGTCCAGGCCCGGCGCGGCCTCTTGCCGCCCGCGCGGCGGCCTCAGGAGAAGGAGGAGGAGAGGAGGGAGGAGGGCGGAGGGCGGAGGGCGGAGGGCGGAGGAGGAGGAGGAGGAGGAGGAGGAGGAGGAGGAGGAGGAGGAGGAGGAGGAGGAGGAGCAGGGGGGAGGAGCAGGGGGGAGGAGGGCGGAGAAGGGAGGAGGGAGGATAACTGCATTGACCTTCGATGCAACTACGCCCGGTGTTTTTAATATTTGCGCGCGTTCACTCCCTCATCATCTTGGTCACCACAGCGTTTATCATCACTGATAGCATCATCATCGTCATCATCACCATCATCATCATCATCATCATCACCATCACCATCACCATCACCATCGCCAGCATCGTCATCTATAATGTCGTCGCCCTCGTCAGATTCACGCGTGCACACTTTCAATAACAATCACGAGCGCACGCCGTAATCATCATCAGCAGCAGCAGCATCATCAGCATACTCATCATCATCATCATCATCATCATCATCAGCATCAGCATCAGCAGCAGCAGCAGCAGCATCATCGTCATCTTCATCACCATCGTCGTCGCCGACATCGCCCTCACCGTCGCCATGAACATCACCATCATCATCTTCACCATCGCTGCCGTCGCACAATTGAGCGTTGGAGGTGGTCACGTTCGGACGCGGTCGAAAGTGGTCGTGCTGTATACGTAGACTGCGATACACGCAGTGGTCCACATAGATTGCACTTCGTAGGAGGCATTCCATATGTTGCGCCACATGTGTTGCACCACAGTTACATGTATGCAAGCGTGTACGCATACATGTTATCGAAGACGCCTACGGCGAATCATCGCCGCCCCCTGCCATTTTGGAAGCGCCTATGTGGCCGAACGTTGAGGCCAGACCTGTCAAGCTATCTGACCATGTGTTCCCCGAATCGGTTTGGAAAGTCTTCGGGAAACACGTGGGCATCTTGAAGGTCCGATTGGCCGTCGGGAGGCCATTTTGACCGTTGCGGGCCTTCCCGGAGGACGTCTTGGAGGGCTCTTGGGCCGTCTTGGAGGCCATCTTGAGCGTCATGCAGGCCTCTTGGGCCGCCTTGGGGGCCTCTTGGGGCCGTCGTGGGCCTCTTGGGCGATCTTTGGGGGCACTTAGGCCGTCTCGGGCCGTCGGAAGGCCGAAAACAGCAAATGCCACAATCCTTCAGCACGGGCCGTCGGAAGGCCGAAACAACTCATGGGAAATCAATGATTTTGGCATGGTCTGGCCCTTCTGCAGGCCCTCTTGGAGGCCTCTTGGGCCGTCTTGGGCCATCTTCGGGATATATTCTGCCGATCCTGGCCCGTCTGACGCCGTCGGAAGCCGTTTGGGGGGGCTCTTTGGGCCGACTTGGAGCCCTCTTGGAATGCTCCACTGCCGTCTTGGAGGCCATCTTGGGCGTCTGAAAGGCCTCCTGGGCCGTCTTAGGGGCCTCTTGGGGCCGTCTTGGGAGCCTCTTGGGCCGTTCCGGGGCCATCTTGGAGGCCTCTTGGGCGATCTTTGGGCTCTCGGGCCGTCTCGGGCCGTCGGAAGGCCGAAAAGAAGCAAATGTCAAAATCCTTCAAAAACCCTAGGAACATCAATGTTTTTTGTTTTTTCTGGCCTTCCTGGAGGCCCTCTTGGAGGCCTCTTGGGCCGTCTTGGGCCAGCTTCGAGCCAACTTCGGCCATCTTGGTGGGTTCCTGGACCGTCTGACGCCGTTGGGAGCTGTCTTGGGGGCCTCTCTGAACTGACTTGGGGCCCTCTTGGGGCGCTTCGGGGCCGTCTTGGAGGCCATCTTGGGCGTCTTGAAGCCTCTTGGCCCGTTTTGGGGCCCTCTTGGGGCCGTCTTCGTGGCATCTTGGGCCGTCATGGGGCCCTCTTGGAGGCCTCGTGGGCCATCTTTGGGCGATCTTGGCGGTATCTTGGGCCGTCTTGAGCCGTCGGAATGCCGAGAAGAGACAAATGCCAACATCCTTCAAAAACCTAGGGAAGATCTATGATTTGGGCCTCTTCGGGCCTTCCTGAAGCACCTCTTGGAGGCCTCTTGGGCCGTATTGAGGCCTCTCGGGCCGTCGTGGGCCATCGTGAGGCCATCTTACGCTATCTTGGGTACATATTGGGTCGTCTTGGAGGCATCGTGGAGCCATCTTAGCCGTCTTGGAGGCCAGCTTGGCCGTCTTGGATGCATCTTGGAGGCCATCTTGGGCCGTCTTGGACCCGTCTGGACCAGGAAAAACCCTTTGGAACCGGGTCGTGGCAACTTTTCGGCATCCTTCGGGTGGCCGGCGGGACGGGCCGAAGCCCCAGGGGGAGCTCTTTAGGAAAAGGAGCCAAAACCAAAACCGAGAGGATTCAGCACGCCAGGCACCCCTGTGGCAAGCACAGGGGGCGGCGGATCGAAGACGCCCACGGCGAATCACCGCCGCCTCCTGCCGTTTTGGAAGCGCCTATGTGGCCGAACGTTGAGGCCAGACCTGCCAAGCCATCGGACCATGTGTTCCCCGAATCGGTTTGGAAAGCCTTCGGGGAACAAGTGGGCATCTTCAAGGTCATCTTGGCCGCCTGGTGGCCATTTTGACCCTTGCGGGCCTTCTTGGAGGATGTCTTGGAGGGCTCTTGGGCCGTCTTGGAGGCCGTCTTGGGGGCCTCTTTGGGGCCGTCTTGGGCCTCTTGGGCGATCTTTGGGGGCACTTAGGCCGTCTCGGGCCGTCGGAAGGCTGAAAAACAGCAAATTACTCACTGCGTGGAGCTCCCCATATGTGCATCTATTCGTATGGACCTGTCCGCCGTGAATGTCTAGGCGCAAGAGCTTTCGAATATACACGGGCTTCAGTTGTGACGGTCAGGACATAAATCTAACTGCGAATGAATTGGAGTGTGAATGAGCCTCAGTAGTACGAGCGCGTCTTTGTGCATGAGCCTCGGGCCTCCTGGGGCCTCCTGAAACCTACTGGGGCTTCCTGGGGTCTCCAGGAGCCTCTTGGGGCCTCCTGGGACCTCCTAGGGAGGTTTCGTGCCCCAGGAGAGGCGCAATCTATAGCAACAGACGTACATAAACCATTGCGGATTCGTGCCACAGGAGAAGGGCAATCTATAGGAACACGCGTCAAACACAAAGGACTCGTGCCCCAGGAGAGGCCCAATATATATATATATATATATATATATAGGAACATTAGTAAAATATGTAGGATTGTGTACACAGGAGAAGGACAATCTATAGAAACATACGTAAAACATCAAAAGACTCGTGCTCCAGGTGAGGCCCAATCGATAGGAGCATACGTAAAACACATGGGATTGGAGCCACTCCTGTTGCCTTCTGAAGCCTCCTGCTCCTGGGGCCTCTCGGGGCCTCCTGTTGCCTTCCGAGGCCTCCTGGCGCTTCCTGTTGCCTCCTGGGGCCTCCTGTGGTTTCCTGAGGCCGTCTGGAGCTTCCTGGGGCCTCCTGGAGCCTCTTGGGACATCCTGTGGCCTCTTGAGTCTTTCTGTGGCCTCCTGATGCCTCCTGGGACCTCATGTGGTCTCCTGGGGCCTCCTGGAGCCTGTTGGAGCCTCCTGTGGCATCCTGAGAAGAATCTGCGCCCACGAGCCTGGCCACCAAAACAAGCAAACCGATCGAGACATCCTCAAAATCTGGCCCACCTGGGGGGTGAAAATGAGCGCCTCGCTCGAGACATCCTCCAAATCTGCTCCGAAAGCGAAGGATGCTGGCACAGAAAACAGGCAAACCGCTCGAGACATCCCCACAAAATTCCGCGAACGGGACCCCGTGAAATACCCCCCCGCCGCCCCCCTTAGAGTGCTGAGACGAGCGAATCGCCTGAGACATCCTCCAAATCTGCTCCGAAAACGAAACATGTTGGATCAGAAAATGGCCAAACCGCCTGAAACATCCCCACAAAATTCCGCGAACGGGACCCCGTGAAATACCCCCCCGCCGCCCCCCTTAGATTGCTGAGACGAGCGAATCGCCTGAGTCTGAGTGATGACTGAGTCTGAGTGATGAGAGAGCATGAGTGAGTCTGAGTGATGAGTGAATCTGAGTGGTGAGTCTGAGTGATGAGTGGTGGGTGTGGTGTTCTGTCCTGTTCTGTTCTGTGTCCTTCCGGCGCGGTCCGCCAATAACAAGAACCCCATCTTTGGATATGGGGAACAAGAAGTGCATCTATTCGCATGGACCTGTCCGCCGTGAATGTCTAGGCGCAAGAGCTTTCGAATATACACGGGCTTCAGTTGTGACGGTCAGGACATAAATCTAACTGCGAATGAATTGGAGTGTGAATGAGCCTCAGTAGTACAAGCGCGTCTTTGTGCATGAGCCTCGGGCCTCCTGGGGCCTCCTGAAACCTACTGGGGCTTCCTGGGGTCTCCAGGAGCCTCTTGGGGCCTCCTGGGACCTCCTAGGGAGGTTTCGTGCCCCAGGAGAGGCGCAATATATAGCAACAGACGTACATAAACCATTGCGGATTCGTGCCACAGGAGAAGGGCAATCTATAGGAACACGCGTCAAACACAAAGGACTCGTGCCCCAGGAGAGGCCCAATATATATATATATATATATGTATATATATAGGAACATTAGTAAAATATGTAGGATTGTGTACACAGGAGAAGGACAATCTATAGAAACATACGTAAACATCAAAAGACTCGTGCTCCAGGTGAGGCCCAATCGATAGGAGCATACGTAAAACACATGGGATTGGAGCCACTCCTGTTGCCTTCTGAGGCCTCCTGCTCCTGGGGCCTCTCGGGGCCTCCTGTTGCCTTCCGAGGCCTCAAGCCTCTCCTGTGGGCTCCTGGGTGGCCTTCTCCTGAGGCCTCCTGGCGCTTCCTGTTGCCTCGTGGGGCCTCCTGTGGTTTCCTGAGGCCGTCCGGAGCTTCCTGGGGCCTCCTGGAGCCTCTTGGGACATCCTGTGGCCTCTTGAGTCTTTCTGTGGCCTCCTGATGCCTCCTGGGACCTCATGATGTCTCCTGGGGCCTCCTGGAGCCTGTTGGAGCCTCCTGTGGCATCCTGAGAAGAATATGCGCCCACGAGCCTGGCCACCAAAACAAGCAAACCGATCGAGACATCCTCAAAATCTGGCCCACCTGGGGGGTGAAAATGAGCGCCTCGCTCGAGACATCCTCCAAATCTGCTCCGAAAGCGAAGGATGCTGGCACAGAAAACAGGCAAACCGCTCGAGACATCCCCACAAAATTCCGCGAACGGGACCCCGTGAAATACCCCCCCGCCGCCCCCCTTAGAGTGCTGAGACGAGCGAATCGCCTGAGACATCCTCCAAATCTGCTCCGAAAACGAAACATGTTGGATCAGAAAATGGCCAAACCGCCTGAGACATCCCCACAAAATTCCGCGAACGGGACCCCGTGAAATACCCCCCCGCCGCCCCCCTTAGATTGCTGAGACGAGCGAATCGCCTGAGTCTGAGTGATGACTGAGTCTGAGTGATGAGAGAGCATGAGTGAGTCTGAGTGATGAGTGAATCTGAATGGTGAGTCTGAGTGATGAGTGGTGGGTGTGGTGTTCTGTCCTGTGTCCTTCCGGCGCGGTCCGCCAAAAACCTACTGGGGCTTCCTGGGGTCTCCAGTTGCCTCTTGGGGCCTCCTGGGACCTCCTAGGGAGGTTTCGTGCCCCAGGAGAGGCGCAATATATAGCAACAGACGTACATAAACCATTGCGGATTCGTGCCACAGGAGAAGGGCAATCTATAGGAACACGCGTCAAACACAAAGGACTCGTGCCCCAGGAGAGGCCCAATATATATATATATATATATATAGGAACATTAGTAAAATATGTAGGATTGTGTACACAGGAGAAGGACAATCTATAGAAACATACGTAAAACATCAAAAGACTCGTGCTCCAGGTGAGGCCCAATCGATAGGAGCATACGTAAAACACATGGGATTGGAGCCACTCCTGTTGCCTTCTGAAGCCTCCTGCTCCTGGGGCCTCTCGGGGCCTCCTGTTGCCTTCCGAGGCCTCCTGGCGCTTCCTGTTGCCTCGGGGCCTCCTGTGGTTTCCTGAGGCCGTCCGGAGCTTCCTGGGGCCTCCTGGAGCCTCTTGGGACATCCTGTGGCCTCTTGAGTCTTTCTGTGGCCTCCTGATGCCTCCTGGGACCTCATGATGTCTCCTGGGGCCTCCTGGAGCCTGTTGGAGCCTCCTGTGGCATCCAGAGAAGAATATGCGCCCACGAGCCTGGCCACCAAAACAAGCAAACCGATCGAGACATCCTCAAAATCTGGCCCACCTGGGGGGTGAAAATGAGCGCCTCGCTCGAGACATCCTCCAAATCTGCTCCGAAAGCGAAGGATGCTGGCACAGAAAACAGGCAAACCGCTCGAGACATCCCCACAAAATTCCGCGAACGGGACCCCGTGAAATCGCCCCCCTTAGAGTGCTGAGACGAGCGAATCGCCTGAGACATCCTCCAAATCTGCTCCGAAAACGAAACATGTTGGATCAGAAAATGGCCAAACCGCCTGAGACATCCCCACAAAATTCCCCGAACGGGACCCCGTGAAATACCCCCCCGCCGCCCCCCTTAGATTGCTGAGACGAGCGAATCGCCTGAGTCTGAGTGATGACTGAGTGATGAGTGAATCTGAGTGGTGAGTCTGAGTGATGAGTGGTGGGTGTGGTGTTCTGTCCTGTGTCCTTCCGGCGCGGTCCGCCAATAACAAGAACCCCATCTTTGGATATGGGGAATAACAAGAACCCCATCTTTGGATATGGGGAACAAGAACCCCATCTTTGGATATGGGGAACAAGAAGTGCATCTATTCGCATGGACCTGTCCGCCGTGAATGTCTAGGCGCAAGAGCTTTCGAATATACACGGGCTTCAGTTGTGACGGTCAGGACATAAATCTAACTGCGAATGAATTGGAGTGTGAATGAGCCTCAGTAGTACAAGCGCGTCTTTGTGCATGAGCCTCGGGCCTCCTGGGGCCTCCTGAAACCTACTGGGGCTTCCTGGGGTCTCCAGGAGCCTCTTGGGGCCTCCTGGGACCTCCTAGGGAGGTTTCGTGCCCCAGGAGAGGCGCAATATATAGCAACAGACGTACATAAACCATTGCGGATTCGTGCCACAGGAGAAGGGCAATCTATAGGAACACGCGTCAAACACAAAGGACTCGTGCCCCAGGAGAGGCCCAATATATATATATATATATATATAGGAACATTAGTAAAATATGTAGGATTGTGTACACAGGAGAAGGACAATCTATAGAAACATACGTAAAACATCAAAAGACTCGTGCTCCAGGTGAGGCCCAATCGATAGGAGCATACGTAAAACACATGGGATTGGAGCCACTCCTGTTGCCTTCTGAAGCCTCCTGCTCCTGGGGCCTCTCGGGGCCTCCTGTTGCCTTCCGAGGCCTCCTGGCGCTTCCTGTCCTGAGGCCGTCCGGAGCTTCCTGGGGCCTCCTGGAGCCTCTTGGGACATCCTGTGGCCTCTTGAGTCTTTCTGTGGCCTCCTGATGCCTCCTGGGACCTCATGATGTCTCCTGGGGCCTCCTGGAGCCTGTTGGAGCCTCCTGTGGCATCCAGAGAAGAATATGCGCCCACGAGCCTGGCCACCAAAACAAGCAAACCGATCGAGACATCCTCAAAATCTGGCCCACCTGGGGGGTGAAAATGAGCGCCTCGCTCGAGACATCCTCCAAATCTGCTCCGAAAGCGAAGGATGCTGGCACAGAAAACAGGCAAACCGCTCGAGACATCCCCACAAAATTCCGCGAACGGGACCCCGTGAAATACCCCCCCGCCGCCCCCCTTAGAGTGCTGAGACGAGCGAATCGCCTGAGACATCCTCCAAATCTGCTCCGAAAACGAAACATGTTGGATCAGAAAATGGCCAAACCGCCTGAGACATCCCCACAAAATTCCGCGAACGGGACCCCGTGAAATACCCCCCCGCCGCCCCCCTTAGATTGCTGAGACGAGCGAATCGCCTGAGTCTGAGTGATGACTGAGTCTGAGTGATGAGAGAGCATGAGTGAGTCTGAGTGATGAGTGAATCTGAGTGGTGAGTCTGAGTGATGAGTGGTGGGTGTGGTGTTCTGTCCTGTGTCCTTCCGGCGCGGTCCGCCAATAATTATTCATTGCGTGGAGCTCCCCATATGTGCATCTATTCGCATGGACCTGTCCGCCGTGAATGTCTAGGCGCAAGAGCTTTCGAATATACACGGGCTTCAGTTGTGACGGTCTGGACATAAATCTAACTGCGAATGAATTGGAGTGTGAATGAGCCTCAGTAGTACGAGCGCGTCTTTGTGCATGAGCCTGGGGCCTCCTGGGGCCTCCTGAAACCTACTGGGGCTTCCTGGGGTCTCCAGGAGCCTCTTGGGGCCTCCTGGGACCTCCTAGGGAGGTTTCGTGCCCCAGGAGAGGCGCAATCTATAGCAACAGACGTACATAAAACATTGCGGATTAGAGCCACAGGAGAAGGGCAATCTATAGGAACACGCGTAAAACACCAAGGACTCGTGCCCCAGGAGAGGCCCAATATATAGAAACATACGTAAAACATGTAGGATTGTGTACACAGGAGAAGGACAATCTATAGAAACATACGTATAACATCAAAGAATCGTGCTCCAGGTGAGGCCCAATCGATAGGAGCATACGTAAAACACATGGGATTGGAGCCACTCCTGTTGCCTTCTGAGGCCTCCTGCTCCTGGGGCCTCTCGGGGCCTCCTGTTGCCTTCCGAGGCCTCCTGGCGCTTCCTGTTGCCTCCTGGGGCCTCCTGTGGTTTCCTGAGGCCTTCTGGAGCTTCCTGGGGCCTCCTGGAGCCTCTTGGGACATCCTGTAGCCTCTTGAGTCTTTCTGTGGCCTCCTGATGCCTCCTGGGACCTCATGTGGTCTCCTGGGGCCTCCTGGAGCCTGTGGGAGCCTCCTGTGGCATCCTGAGAAGAATCTGCGCCCACGAGCCTGGCCACCAAAACAAGCAAACCGCTCGAGACATCCTCAAAATCTGGCCCACCTGGGAGGTCAAAATGAGCGCCTCGCTCGAGACATCCTCCAAATCTGCTCCGAAAACGAAAGATGCTGGCACAGAAAACAAGCAAACCGCTCGAGACATCCCCACAAAATTCCGCGAACGGGACCCCGTGAAATACCCCCCCGCCGCCCCCCTTAGAGTGCTGAGACGAGCGAATCGCCTGAGACATCCTCCAAATCTGCTCCGAAAACGAAACATGTTGGATCAGAAAATGGCCAAACCGCCTGAGACATCCCCACAAAATTCCGCGAACGGGACCCCGTGAAATACCCCCCCGCCGCCCCCCTTAGATTGCTGAGACGAGCGAATCGCCTGAGTCTGAGTGATGACTGAGTCTGAGTGATGAGAGAGCATGAGTGAGTTGGTGGGTGTGGTGTTCTGTCCTGTGTCCTTCCGGCGCGGTCCGCCAATAACAAGAACCCCATCTTTGGATATGGGGAACAAGAACCCCATCTTTGGATATGGGGAAGAAATCAATGAGTTTGGCCTTTTCGGGCCTTCCTGGAGGTCCTTTTGGAGGCCTCTTGGGCCGTCCTGGGCCAGCTTAGCGTCATCTCCGGCCCTCTTGAGAGGCCCCTGGCCCGTCCGACGCCGTCGGAAGCCGTTCGGGGGGGGCCTCTCTGAGCCGACTTGGGGCCCTCTTGGAATGCTTCACGGCCGTCTTGGAGGCCATCTTGGGCGTCTGAAAGGCCTCCTGGGCCGTCTGGGGGGCCTCTTGGGGCCGTCTTGGGAGCCTCTTGGGCCGTTCTGGGGCCATCTTGGGCGATCTCTGGGGGCTCCTGGGCCGTATCGGGACGTCGGAAGGCCGAAGCAAATATCAAAATCCTTCAAAAACCTTAGGAACATCCGTGTTTTTCACTCTTCTGGCCTTCCTGGAGGCCCTCTTGGAGGCCTCTTGGGCCGTCTTGGGCCAGCTTCGAGCCAACTTCGGCCGTCTTGGTGGGCTCCTGGCCCGTCTGACGCCGTCGGAAGCCGTTTGGGGGGCCTTTCTGGGCCGATTTGGGGCCCTCTTGGTGTGCTCCAGTGCCGTCTGAGAGGCCATCTTGGGCGTCTTGGAGGGCTCTTGGGTCGTCTTTGTGCCCTCTTGGGGCCGTCTTGGGGGCCTCTTGGGCAGTCCTGAGGCCATCTTGGAGGCCTCGTGGGCGCTGTGGGGGCGATCTTGGGGGCCTCTTGCCGTCGGAAGGCCGAACAGAAGCAAATACCAACATCTTTCAAAAACCGAAGGAAAACCGATGATTTTTGGGCTCTTCGGGCCCTCCTGGAGGACCTCTTGGAGACCTCTTTGGCCGTCTTGGAGGCCTCTGGGGGGCCGTCTTGGAGACTCTTGGGCCGTCTTGGAGACCGTCTTGCACCATCTTGGGCGAACTTGGAGGCCATCTTGGACCATCTCGGAGGCCATCTTGGGCCAACGTGGTCATCTTGGCGCCATCTTGAGTTATCTTGGGGGATTTTTCCGGATTGAGTACCTTTCTGGGTGTCCGGCGGGACGGGCCGAAGCCACAGGGGGAGTTCTGTTGGAAAAAGAACCACAACCCAAACCGATAGGATTGGGCACGCCAGGCACCCCTGCGATGAATCGACAGGGGGCGGCGGATCGAAGACGCCTACGGCGAACCACCGCCGCCTCCTGCCTTTTTGGAAGCGCCTATGTGGCCGAACGTTGAGGCCAGACCTGCCAAGCCATCGGAATCTGTGTTCCCCGAATCGGTTTGGAAAGCCTTCGGAGAACACGTGGGCATCTTGAAGGTCATCTTGGCCGTCTTGGAGGCCTCTTGGGCGATCTTTCGGCGATCTTTGGGGGCTCTTGGGCCGTCTCGGGTCGTCGGAAGGCCGACAAGAAGGGAATGTCAAAATCCGTTAAACACCTAAGGAAAATCAATGTTGTTGGCCTCTCCTGGCCTTTCTGGAGGCCCTCTTGGGGGCCTCTCGGGCCGTCTTCGGCCAGCTTCGAGCCAACTTCGGCCATCTTGGTGGGTTCCTGGCACGCCTGACGCCGTCGGGAGCCGTCTTGGGGGCCTTTCTGGGCCAACGGGGGGGACCCTCTTGGGGCGCTTCGGGGCCGTCTTGGAGGCTATCTTGCGTCTTGGAGACCAGCTTGGGCGTGTTGGAGGCCTCTTGGGTCGCCTTGGGCCCCTCTTGGGGCCATCTTGGAGGCCACTTGGACCGTCATGGGGCCCTCTTGGGGGCCTCTTGGCCGATCTTGGGGGGCTCTTGGACCGTCTTGAGCCGTCGGAATGCCGAGAAGAAGCAAATTCCAAAATCCTTCAAAAACCTACGGAAAATCAATGACTTTGGCCTCTTCGGGCCCCTCTTGGAGGCCTCTTGGGCCGTCTGGGAGGCCTCTGGGGGGCCTCTTGGGCCGTCTTGGACTCTCTTGGGTCGTCTTGGAGGCCCTCTTGGACCATCTTGGGCGAACTTGGAGGTCATCTTGGGCCATCTTCGCGATTTGTTGAGGATGTCCCGAGCGAAACGGCCGTTTCGGGGAGGATTGTTCGTGGAGTTTGTGCTCCTGGGCAATCCTCCCGGGACCCCGGCGGGACGGGCCGAAACCCATTGGGAGAGTTCTTTTGAAAAAGAACCAAAACCAAAACCGATAGGGTCTGGCACGCCAGGCACCCCTGCGATGAATCGACAGGGGGCGGCGGATCGAAGACGCCTATTGCGAACCACCGCCGCCCCCTGCCTTTTTGGAAGCGCCTATGTGGCCGAACGTTGAGGCCAGACCTGCCAAGCCATCGGACCATGTGTTCCCCGAATCGGTTTGGAAAGCCTTCGGAGAACACGTGGGCATCTTGAAGGTCATCTTGGCCGTCTTGGAGGCCTCTTGGGCGATCTTTCGGCGATCTATGGGAGCTCTTGGGCCGTCTCGGTCCGCCTCGGGACCGTCTTGGAGGCCATCTTGGGCGTCTTGGAGGCCTCTTTGGCCGTGCTTGGGCCCTCTTGCGGCCGTCTTGGGGCCGTCTTGGGGCGCTCCTGGAGGCCTCTTGGGCCGTCTTGGGGCGCTCTTGGAGGCCTCCTGGGCTGTCTTGGAGCGTCGGGAAGCCGAAAAGACAAAAAAAACAAATCCTTCCAAAACCATCGTCGTAAAGTTGACGATTTTGGCCTCTTCGGGCCCTCCTGGAGAACCTCTTGGAGGCCTCTTGGGCCGTCTTGATGCTTCTTGGGCGAACGTGGAGGTATCTTGGACCCTCTTGGGCCCTCTCGGAGGCCGTCTTGGACCATCTTGGGTGGACTTGGAGGCCATCTTGGACCATCTTGGAGGCCATCTTGGGCCAACGTGACCATCCTGGAGGCCATGTTGGGCAGTCTTGGAGGAAGAATTGGGATTGGGCGATGGCGTGTGCGTCTTGCGGGTCTTGGGGGGCGGCCGGCGGGACGTGCCGAAACCCATTGGGAGAGTTCTTTTGGAAAAAGACCCAAAACCAAAACCGAGCAAATCCAGCACGCCAGGCACCCTTGCGATGCATCGACGGGGCGGCAGATCGAATGGCCTTCGGCCCATCCCGCCACCGTGCCTGGGGTGGGTATGAAGCCCATTGCATGTTTGTTGGGATCTCGTGGGAGGCTTCTCGGGGGCACCTTAGAGGCTGTTTGGAGGCCTCGTGAGAGTCGGTTTGGGGCCTCTTTTGGGCCTCTTGGGCTCTTGGGGGCCTCTTGGGACCTCCTTGGCGCCTCTTGGGGCCTCCTGGGGGGTTCTTAGGGCGGAAGCCTGGGATTTTCAGTTTGCGCTCCCTCTCCTGGGCCCCTTTGGAGCCGTCTTGGGGCCCTTTGGGGCCGTCTTGGGCGCCTCTTGGGCCGTCTTGGAGCCCTCTTGGGGCGGTTTGGGGGGCCTCTAGGGCCAGCTGAGAGCGTCGGGAAGACAAAAAGGCGAGAAAGCCGAAAACCTTCAACTACCAAAATATAATCAATGATTTTGACATCTTGGGGCCCTCTTTGGAGGCCTCTTAGTTGGGCCGTGGGCCATCTTCAGCGTCTCGGAGCACGTTCGGCGACTCGGGGCCCTCTTGGACCGTCTTGGGGGCCTCTTAAGGCCCTCTTGGCCCGTCTTGGGGCCCTCTTGGGTCCGAGAGGGGTTCATGCGGGAACACGTTCTAGAGCCCGGGGGGCACGCGGGAAACCCTGGTAGATTTAAGAAGTTGGGTCTGGGCTCCTTAAAGACTCCTCAGGACTGAGAATTGAGGCTCCAGGGATTAGGCAGCAAAGGACCTGAGAACACGCCCACTCCGTGCCCAGAGGCGCGGTGGGGGATATTGATATGAATGTTAGTGAGTTATTGCAATGTGGAAGTGAACGCAATGCGGTGTGAGCTATGTCATGTAATCTGTTTGGTGTGACCCATAGAGGTGAGCTGTGCGCTGTAATACGGGGAGGCTGAAAACACATGCGGGCAGGGCCCCCATTTAAGTTGCATGGCTTGGGCTTCCAGCAGTACTTATTTCGTCGGGCCGCGCCGAACTTGAAAAAGGGCAGTGTACACCCTCTGAGAAACCATGCGCTCGTGTTTCATTCCCAGGGCCCCGCGAGTTGCGGTTGGCGTTGCGGCGTTTCCTCTGTAGCAGACGTGGCTGGACCGATTGGGGACTTCGGGGGGCTACCATGTTTTGTTTCTGTGGTTCGGGCATGGGCTCCCTTCGTGTGATTTGTGTACAGCCCCGCGCAAGCACGGTTTTCTCCCCTCCAGCCACTATATAGGCAGTGAGTCCAGGCCTTAGTGTTTCCAGCATCCCCCTATATGTGGTGGGCGCTATGTCGTGTAGTGAAAGTGGTGTGAGCTGAAGGCGAAAGCCATGCGGGTGTAACTAGGTGGTGTGATATGGGCAGTATAGGCTGTGCGCTGTGAGCTATACGGTGTGGGCTGTAACGTGCAAGCCGCGTGGTGTGAGCTCGGCGCACGGGGCGCCCACGAGGCGGCCGCGTGGCGCGACCTCCGCGGACCCTCGCAGCGCACGGGGCGGCGCCCCCGGGGCGCCTGCTGGGCGGCGGCGTGGCGACACCTCGGCGAGCCCACCGCAGCGCGCGTGCCGCCCACGAGGCGCCCACGGGCGGCGCCCACGGGCAGCGGCGGCGTGGCGAAGCCTCGGTGGGCCCACCCGGCGCACGGGGCGCCGCCCACGAGGCGCCCATCCGGGGCCACCTGGGCGGCCGCGTAGCGGAACCCTGGCGGACCCGTGCGATTCTTTGGGGGCACAGGTGAACCTCCTTAAGAGGAAGTATGAGTTGGTATGTGTGTGGTTACGTGTGTACATATGTAGATGTGTATACATACATACACAAGTGTGTGTATATATAGATATAAGTATATATGTGTGTAGCACCCCGCAGTTGCGGATAAGAGTGAGGGGGCCGGCGCGGGGTGGTTCGCGGGTGGGTCGCGGGCCTGTCGCGGATGGGTCGCGGGTGGGTCGCGGCTGGGTCACGGATGAGTCGCGCGCGGGTCGCGGGTGGGTCTCGGGCCGTGTCGCGAGGAGGACGACGACAATGAAAACAATAGCAACAACAACAACAACATCAACAACAAAAACAACATCAACAACAACATTGACGACCAAAACAACAACAACCACAACAACAACAACAACAACAACGGTTTCAACAATCTGCATCGCGGAACCCCATTTGAGCCACGCATCCAGGGACAGCGAGTGACCATTCGGCCCCCTCACTGTGATGTAGAGGGGGAGGGAGAGACTGCACCGCATATGTTGCTCCCTGTAGACTGTGCCACACGTTGTGCACCACAAGTGTTGTTTTTCACAGGCTTCACCGTCATGTTGGCAATCGCACGTTGCTGCGACTGGTTGATAAGTGCACAACGGAATGCACATCGATAGTGCAGAACTACTTGCTTGTGACCAGCGCTAGCAAGTATACTGTTTCGCGGTCGCCCCGAATACAGTGGAAACCCATGTCAAGAAACACCTTGCTTGCCTCCAGGGTGCTCTGGGTTCCTTGGGTTTCGATGGTTTTGCTATGGAAAGCGCGACGTTCCGACACCAAACATCAATGGACGTCTTGGTGTCTCAGGGTTGGGTCTCTTGTGGAAGGTTTCTTGTGGTCGAGCTCCTACTGTACTCTTGCTCTTCCTTCCCCTGCTCTTCCTCCTTCCTGCCGCACCCCGAGACCTGTCGGTAGGTCGGGGGCTCGGCGTTTTGCTTGAGATTTCCCTTAGCTGACAAGTTACAACAGCTTCACGGATGGAGGGCGGGTCGTTTGCAAAGTGCGTCTCTCACCTTAGCGCCGCGCACATTCGTTTTAAGAGATCGCAAGGGATTCACGGGTGGATGGCGGGTCATATGCAAAATGTGGTTAACGCTTTTGCGCCGCGCGCACTCGATTCAAAGTGTGCGAGAATCTCACGGATGGAATGCAGCATGTTTTCACAGTGTGTTTCTCGTTGTAGTGCCGCGCATATTCGTTTCAAGAGTTTACAACAAGTCCAAGGATTCCCATGGCTGACGTCCAAAAAATGGTGTCTTGGCACGATGTATGACTGTCAGCGCGCAGCAGTTGCGTTTTCGCGGTGCTGAAAACCTGGGAACGGTGATTTGGCACGATTCGGGATCGCCAGGGCGCAGCAGTAGCATTGATTCGCGGCGATGAAGTCCCAGGAATGGGTGTCCTGGCAGCAGTTCGGGATTTTCAGATGGTTGTCTTCCAACGGGGCTTTTCCGCTAGCGAGAATGAGTCGTTGTCGGGAGTGATGAACAGGGAATTTTGAGGCAGGGTTGATTGCAACACTTTTGATAAGTCTTGGGCTTGCACTGGTCCTCCTCCTCCACCTCCTCCTCCTGCTTCTCCCCATGCTCCTTCCCCTCCTCCTCCTATTTCACGGAAATATTACGGATATATTGGATGACGTGGAGGCCACGATCGATTCCCAGATGTGGTCTGCAGCGTCTCACCACCTCGACAGCACTGACCTGTCTTGCGGCGCAGACACGTACCATGTCTGCAGGGAGATGTCGAGGCTCCGCACCAGTGACATCGGCGACTAATGGCTTGGCATCGCTCGGACGTGTGCATTTTTTCTCGGCGAGAACCATCGAGGATCATCCTGGACGCACGAAGCCGAAACATGCAGGGGAAATGGACGTCCGAGCGACGGCAAGATGGGCGCTGAACGTGGTCGATCCTCTCAGTTGCCGATGGCGAGTTCAGCGTGGTGGTCACAGCCGGTGGCCAGTGGACGCGCGAGCGCTTGAGTGAGGCAGGCTATGAGGTTTCCAATCTTCTCTGCCCTCGGTGCCAGAAGGCGCCAGAGTCTTTGTTTCACAGAATCTGGGCCTGCGAGGCCAACGAGGGCCACGATGATTTCAAGAAGTCGGAGTTCTTAGTTGATCAGGCTCGTGTGAATTTTGAGAGTTCTCCCAGCTTTTGCTCCGCGGGGTCCCAGGTCGACACGAACCGACTCCGACATCTAGGGAGGGACCCCCAGAGACCAGCAGCTTTGGAGACATCGACTCGATCCCTCGCGGCGCCGAGGGTTACGCTACCGCGCTCGGAGACGGGTCGGGCGGGAGGTTTTTTTTCTGACGACCCTCGGCGTCGCAGGGTCGGAGCTGGTGTGGTTGTCATAGCGCCGGAGGGGCGCTTCTGGAAGTCGGCCTGGGGCTTCAGGACCACGCTCCCGGGGGGGAGGCAGACGGTGCCCCGCGCGGAGGTAGTTGCCTCCGCCGCTGCCCTGGAGTTCCTCCCAGGCCGACTGAGGCTTATCACGGACCACCTCCTTCTCCCGTTCGACCTGGGCCAGGGGTCAGCGGTTCGGGTCTGAGGGCCTTGGAGGATCTGATGCTGACCTCTGGGCCAGGGTCGCGGTCGCACTCCGAGCCAGAGAGCCCGAGGACGTGCTGCTCGAGTTGGTCGCCTGCCACCAAGAGGAGGCGGAACTCCGAACGGAGGCAGACAGCTTCCGTGCGTTTGGAAATGAATGTGCCGATGCGCTGGCCTCCGCGATGTCTGAAGTAGCGTGGAGCAGTTTTACGTTTTTGACCCCCCTACTGACATGAGGGATTCGGAAGCCGCCCTGGTCCGACGCCGTGCGCGTAGGGCCCTGGGATGTGCGATTTTGTTGGATCCGTGGTCCGTGGAACGCCCGAGTGTCAAGGATCCTGCCCCCCTTCCGAAACTGGCGCGTGTTTTAAGGGACTCCGACCCTCGATGGTGTCGTGTGGGTGCCAAGTCTTATTGCACGCAGTGTTCGCAATTCTCTAATATCGATTCGATGTTTCAGGCGTGTGTGACCCCGTGCTCGTGCAAGCACGTTCGGGAGTTCGAGCCTCTTCGTGGACCCCAAAGAGTGGGCAGCAAGGCTCTCCACCCGTCGCACACGTTGCAGTATTGGAGCAAGTACTGCCTCACCTTTTGCAGCAAATGCGGATTTAGTTGCACCACCGACCCCCGACGGCCATGGGGAAGCAGAATTTAGCGAGAATCTCTGCGGGCAAGTACCCCCCACCATTCGGGCCCACCGAAGGCGGTCCGAGACGCAAAACAACAGATGGGCCAAATGATTTTGGGATTTTCGTCGTCCTCTAACCGAACATTCCCGAACCTTCCCCTCCTCCGCCACCTCCTCCTCCTCCTCCTCCTCCTCCTCCTCCTCCTCCTCCTCCTCGGGCGCCCGCGGGCCTCAATCCCGCCTCCCCCCCCCGCAGGGGCTCCCAGTTTCACGGCACCGGCAAGTGTAGGCTCCCCCCCCCCGCCGTTCGGCAGCGCTGCTGTCGCCGCCGCAGTCGAGATCGTCGCCGCCGCCGCTGGACGGGAGGTCGGGAATCGGTAGGCGAGAAGGAGGACGAGGAGGAGGAGGAGGAGGAGGAGGTGGAGGAGGCGAAAAGAAAGGGCAGGAGGAGGAGGGGGATGGGGGCGTGGGGGGTGGGGGAAGTGAGGAAAAGGGGGAAGAGCAAGAGAAGGAGGAGGGAGGGAGGAGCGAGGGAGGGAGGGGGGGGAGGGAAGGGAGGGAAGTTAAGAGAGGAGGGAGGAGGAGGAGGAGAGGAGGAGGAGGGGGAGGAGGGGAGAGTGCAGGAGGGAGGAGTGAGGAGTTGGAGTAGGAGGAGGAGGGGGAGGGGGAGGAGGAGGAGAGGAAGAGGTGAGGAGTGTTAGGAGGAGTGGGGAGGGGGGAAAGAGGGAGGGTGGGCAGGATCGAAGAGCGTGCAAGGGGGGCCGAGCGGGCCACGTGGTCGGGATGAGTAAGCGAGGCAGCGGAGCAGCGGAGCGACGAGGAAACGCTGCGACGAGGAGACCGGTACATGCTCGAGCAGTTCAGCCTCGGGGCTCAAGGGACGGGGGTCACAGCAAACGGGGGTCAGCCAGGGTGCCAGATCTTGCAGGATCCTGCAGAGCCAGGGGTGCCTTGACCCGGGCTTGCGTACAGGATCTTGAAGGAGACTGCATGATCTTGCAGGATCAAGCAAAGCCCGAAAAACACAGGTTTGGATTGACCCGGGTCAGTAGATCCCCGATCCGTCGATAGCACACATGCTCTGAACGGCTTAATCAGCGTGGGGGTGGGCGGGGAGAGATCTTGTCGTTGGGGGGGCGGGGAGAGATCTCGTCGTTGGAGGCCCGGCATGGCTCGTGGGGCGGGAACTTCGAGCAATGTTGGAGGTCCGAGGGGCGCGCATCGATTGTCAAAGGGCCTGCTTCTTTGTCTTGCATCCTTGAGTTGAGTCTTGAGTGTATGATATGGGCGTTGGGCGTCGGCATGAGTCCATTCGCTAGACCCTGCACGCGCATCCAGCTCAGACCTGACAGGGCGTCGTGCAACAGCCCGGGAGGGGAGCAGGGGGTGGCGGAGGAGAACCACGAGGCAAGAGCCGGGAGGCAGGAGGGGGACAGGCATTCGAAAAATACCAGAAGAAGGGAATAAGGATACCGGGAAGCTTTTATCAATGAAGTGGGCCGGCCCGGGCTGGGGCTGAAATCAAAATGGAAATCTTCTTTGATTTCGCCGCTGGCATATGCGAAATCTCATTTTAGATATTGGTTGCAGTTTTGTTTTTGGCCTTCATAGATTTCGAAACTTGCCCTTTCCATTGTTTTCTGTTCTTGCCTTGATTGTTTTCAATGTCATGTTGGCCATGTCTCCATATGGCATCGTTGCCCAATGAATTTGTTGGCGGCCTTCGTGGCGGCATCTTTTTCCTGGTCTCTTTTGTTTTGATTATTTCTGAAGCCAGACATTTTAATTCATTGTTCCGCCCCGTGGGGCGTTGCAACGCACCCTGGTACGATTATGTTGATTCCCCCCCTCGCCTGGAATTTTGAATTCGGTTTCGCGCCTAGCCGGCCGGGGCAATTGCGCATCAAAATAACCCAAGGTTGAGGTCGGCATTGGCCCGCCGCGGCACTTGCAGGGACCGGCTTCACCAGCCGATTGGTGGTCAGGGGCGCCTTGGCCTGGAAACTGAAGTGATCCCTTAGCGGTGACCTATGAGTTGGCTTCATCTGGGGGGCTGCGTCCGCCCTTGTCTATTGGGCCCTCATGCCTGGGTAATGGCAGGGGCGACTTTTGGGTGGTATTACCAAAAGGTCCCAATCGCTTTTTGGGACACGCAGCTCAAATCGCAACTTTGGCACGGCGTCGACGTGCACACGCATTTGTATTTTATGCAGTTCATTTTAACATATGCGAACTGGCTAGGACACTTGTAGGCGAAAAGAGTCATGCCGTCGCACAGTAAATTCTCGCTTCCATTGTTTTTTTTTCTGCTTTGGAGGGGGCCGAATATAGATTTTGTTGTTTCAACATCCGTAGACGGTGCTTGGCAAGCTGAACGCGTTGTTGTTAGCACAGGGCTGGCAATAAACATCAGTCGGATGACCCCTCCCTGGTGGCAGACAGCCAGAGGTTCGGTTTGCTGTGTCCAGTTCGAGCGCGTCTTCAATGTACATAGCGCAAGCGCTTGCTTGTCAAGATGATTTCGATGGCGTTGTGTGGCTGGCCTTGTTTTCGTTTGTTTTGCTCCCGAGTCTGATCGCGTTGTGCGGTGCCCTCAGTTGCTTTGGTTCATGGCCCTCAACAACAGAGAGAAAGCGGCACCCGTCAAGTCACGGGCGAAAATCAGTATCCTCTTCGGGGCTTTGGAGGCACGTTTGGGGCCATCTTGAATGACATCGATCAGCCAGAGGGAGGTGTTTTAATTAGCCTGCCCCCACAACCCCTCGAGCCCCGCAAGCCATCCGGGCCCTCTTGGGGCGCTGTTGGGACGCTCCCGGGCGCTTGGGGGGACCGTCTTGGAGATATCCGGGGTCCTTCTGGGGACACCAGGGGCTCTCTTGGTCCATCTTGGAGCCATCGCGAAGCCTCGGAAGGCTGTTGCCAGCGAAAGGGGCGGAACATGCATAGGTTTTTGATGTCCTTGCTTTGTCTGGGAACTTGGCCGCTCGCGCGTTGGATCCTGAATTTTGGAAATGAGGGCGCGGCCATGGTGGATTGGAAAGTAGATGAGACCTTCAGCGGTCGCCACGCGGCTTTCGGGCGTGACGCGCGTCGCCCGCGCGCGCATCAGCGCGCCTGCATGGCAGGCTCGTGCACAGTGGAAGCGCAGAAGTCGCCACCTTTGCGCGGGAACTCAAATCTTACATTCTCGCGCCCAAAATCTTTGAGAATTTAGCATGACGATTTTGCGCCCCCTTTGTATGCACCGAGCGCGCAGGACGTGGGCGGTGCGCGCGCGGCGGTGTCTTCACTGGGTGGGAACGCATAAGTCGCCACGCTGTCATAATAACTAGCGTTTTGCATTGGCGCGCAAGAAAGCTATTGTTGATATTCGCACGTGCACTGGCTCGCACGGCCATCCTGTACATAGCCGTACAGACTCATCGAGCCATATTGCTTTGAAAGCTAAATGGTTCCATGTAGTGACTGTCGTCCGTTCCCGATGCCAACTTAAGCGCGGTTTCCACGTGTACACGAGGTGCCCAGTGCACAGAGGGCGCGCGCGGCGGCGCGTGCATGACAAGGTCTGCCTCGCAGGAATGAAGAAGTTCGGTTGTCTGGTAACCGAAGTACGCCTTTAACCGGCGCGGCCCCGACTCGCAACTTTAAGTGTGTGTGTGTGTGTTTTCGCAGTTTCGCCAAGAGAAGCACGGTGCAACGCGCTTGGCGGCGTTTCCATGGCAGGCGCTGCGTTGTCGGCGCGGTCAAGTTGCCAACTTGGCTTGGAAGCACAACCGGCGCCCAGGTTTGCGATCCTGGATGTCAGCTGGGCGCGAGGCGTTTTCAATCCGGCACGAGGAGCTACGCGCGCGCGGCGTCGACCGCGCAGCGAGGTCCGCGGTTCCCAAATCAAGGGTTCGCCTCGCGGGTCCGGGGGCTGACATTGGCATTTGGCGCGCGTTCAATTCCCATTTTCGACTTAGCGCGCTGTTGTCCTAAGCCAACCGCGCGGCGAAATTCGCGACGCGCAGTCGCGCGCGCGCGGCGGCGCGCGCGCGGCGACTTCTGGGCGTCGCCGCGACGCGCACAAGTCGCGCATCGCCTGGAAAATGCGCCGAAGATGCCACGCGCCGCGCGGGTGGCCTCGAGCGCGCGGCCAATGGCAACGACGGCGCGAACTGCGTAGACGGCTTGGCGCGCCTGAAGGCACGGCGAGGCGCGCGCGCCGCGAGCGAGAGCACTCCCACGCTTCTTTTCTGGACCCATGGCGGCGTGATGGTTCGGTGTCCAGGAGCTGTGCTTCGGTCGCGCGCAGTCGAAAGCACGCCCCCGCATCGGGGCCGGCGCGAGCGAGGCGGCCCCGTGGAAGGCGGGTTCGACTGGTTCGCCAGGGGGCGCGCGAACTGGCTGGAGATGCCGTGTTGACGCCGGCCGAGGAGGCGCTGCGGGTCGCGCATGCTCCGCTGGCGTGCAGCGCGCGAAGCGGAGGGACGGCGGTGCAGTTGGCATCGCGCACGGGCGCGCGGCCTCGTGCGGCCTCCTGCGGCCTGTCGCGGCCAACGAGAGGGCGCGTTTGTCCGCGCGCGTTCGAACGCCCTGGGCGGGGGAACCACCGGAGTCTCGAGAGGGCTTCGTCGCGCAACGCATAGGAGTAAAATGCATTTTCGTGGCGCCGGACATTCCGCGCACAGGAAAAAAAGCCCCCCAGGACACTCGAGACACCTCGCGCGCCCAACTTTTTTTTTGAGGCCGAAACTGCGACGTCGCCATTTGGGCTCGAAACTGCGACGTACGTTTCATTTTCCTCCGAAACTGCGACGTACGTTTCATTTTTCCTCCGAAACTGCGACGTCGAAGAAAAACAAAGTCCACCTCGCTCGCCGAGACACTCATGCCCGGAAAACAAAAGTCCACCTCGCTCGCCGAGACACTCATGCCCGCAAAGGCAGAATGCGATTTCGAACGCGGGCACACTTTCGAGAAAACGCACAAGTCATTTTCGCGTCTACGCTTGCCGTGCTCGAGCGCTAGGACGCACTTTAGAAAGAACTTCCGAGTGTCCGGGGGAGCCCTGACAGCTGTTCCCCCCCACCGCCCGCCCTGCGGGGCGGGCGGCTGCGTCGAGCCACCGGGGGGGGGCGCGGGGGTCCGCGTGGGAACCGTACGGGTGGCTGCGGCCACCCGCAGCACCGCCTATGCGCGCCCGGGCGCGCCCTGGCGCTTCTGCCGCGGGTGCCTGCCTGCGCCCGCCCACGCGGTCCGCGGGTGCCTGGTCGCGCCCGCCCGTGCATTGCGCGCGCGCGCGCCTGGCTGAGCGCGCCCGCAGGCCGCAAGTACCTGGCGGCGCCCGCGCGCGCGGGCCGCGGGTGCTCGGCCGCGCCCGCCCGCGCACGCCGCGGGCGCCGTGGCGCGCCCGCCCGCGTGCATTACTGGTGGCGCCTAGCGAGGGCGTGCCCTCGCAGACCGTGCAGCCTCGTCGATCCCGAGCTCCGCGAGCCCCTTGAGCTTCGGTCGGTTCAGAGCGTCGCAGGCCCCGAGCCTCGCGCACCACGGGTGCCTGGCCGCGCGCGCCTGGGCCCCCGACCCACGCGCGCCGCGGTCTGCGGGGCTTGTGGGATAAGTGGGGGCCCGTGGGGCTTGTGCGACATGTGGGAACCGTGGGGCTTGTGCGACGTATAGGTCCCGTGGGGCTTGTGCGACCTGTGGGGCCTGTGGGGCCCATGTGGCTTGTCGGGTTTGCGGGCCCGGTGCGACCTGCGGGAAACCGTGCGATTTGCCGGCCCCGGGTCCTCGCAGACCCTTGCGCCTAGGTTGGCCCAGCGCTTTCCAGACTTGCGCCATGGCCCCCTTGGTTGTTGGAGTTCACAAAATACCTGGGCTGGCACCGAGCCAAATGGCACCCTTGTAGGAGCATCTCGCGCTCCGCGCGAGATAAGAGCGCAACTAGTTCCAATTGGCAGGAATCGCTCGGCCGCGCGAAGGGAAGGGGGGTCGCTGGCAAGTGATGCTCGCCCAAAAAATCGGCTGACGCCGAGAACAAGCTTCGCGCTCCTCGCGAGAGAGGGCAGCGGATTGCACGTCGCCACAAACGTTCGGCTGCCGCCTATTCAAGGAGCCCCTGGCTTGTTGTTGGATACAGGAGAAAAAGGCGCTCGGCGTGCGCCGAGACAAGCAAGCAGCTTCGTTGTTGCAGTTAGAAAAAATCGCTCGCGCTCCGCGCGAGGACGGAGGGCTGCGCATGGCAATTCGCAGCACTTCGCGCGGCCGACGCCGAGATAAATGGAGTCACGTGTTGCGCGCGCTACCCCGCGAGGTGAGCAAATGTGCGCGGCGGCGCGAATGCGACAGCGCTTTTTGCCGAGCAACCACGACGTGGACGGTGAAGACCTTCGGTCGCTGCGTGGCTCGCGATTGGGGCCTGCTCCATGCTGGCCATGCGCGAGCGCTCTTGTTGGGGTCAGGCCCAGGCCTAGTGCATTCCAGCCAAGCCATGCCTTGTATCGTCCTCGTAGTATGGCTTCCAAACCCAACTCTGATATACTGCTTGTGGTCAACCAGGGCACAGAAGGCGTCAGGCAAGCTCATTGCACGGTATTGTTGCGCGCCCCCACAAGCCCGCTCGGTTGCGAGTGGCGTTCCTGAAAAATGACGCGCGCAAGCGTTGCACCAGCCCGTTCCTTTGTTGGCCAGCTGGGCGGCGCTGACAGGCACCGCCAGGTCTTGCAACCTGCGTAGTTTGTGAACGTGCGCTGCGTTCGCGCGTGGCCGAGGAATCGTTCTCCCAGGATATCCTGTCTGACTTGGGAGAGGGGGGGGATGTGCATGTGCGTAGCGTTCGCTTTCGCGCAGTATGCATTTGCATTGCATGTTGGTATCTTGCAGCGGGGGCATGCGTGTGTTCTGGGTTTGATGGCATGCCTGCATCTAGTCCTTACATGTCGGAGTTTCGCTTGCGTCGCAGCATGTGGTCTTGTACAAGTATAGCTGCTCGTGTCGCTAGGGGGCTCGGGCCGCGCAGATGTCCGATGCGCCCAAGACGTCTCCAAAGACGGCCGATATGACCTCAAGCGGCTCCAGGGGTCGCCTCAAGTCGCCCCGACGACGCGCCAGCGCGATTCCGATCGCGCCCTAGGTGCCCCGATGCGCCCGGGAGCATGGGCAACGCATGGGAAGCAACATCAATGTGAAAAGCAATGGGGGGGGGGTCGGTGTACGAGTTGGCGCACGAACGACGCATGGAAATTCGCACGCCTATTGCCGCGCGTGCGCAGCCCCGAAGTTCCCTGGCAAGCCGTTATGTGAGTGCGCTTGCTTTGAGCGTAAGCCCGCTACCTCAGTCGTCCATTCATCGGTTATTGGCGGTTTGCTATTTGCGAATGTCCTCTGATATAATGAGTGGTAGCTGGGCCAAGATGCAAATCAATTGCTGCAAACGCTGCGTGCGGCAGGCCGTGGAAGCGAAATACAAGATTGCTCGTGAGCCAGCCCCTAAACTACCCCCCCCAATAGCGCAGACCCCCAAGACAAAGCCAACCTATGAGATTTTGAAGTTAACATTGGTTTTGGTTGCATGTTATCCACGATTGGCAACACAGGGCGTCCAGCGCACGCGCGCGCGCGAGTTGGGGTTCTGTATTGTCAACAACAGAAAAGTCGCCATGTTGGCATGGAAACTGAACTGATCCCTTAGCGATGACCGATTGGACTTTGATGTTGAAATGGAGTTTGTTATGTTGTCCATGGTGGAATACACAGGGCATCCCACGCGCGCGCCATGGACTCCCTTTTTGATTTGTTGAATGGCCCTCGTAAGCACGCGGCCATGTGGTGCTGGCTGACCAGAAGACGCATGATGTCGGATTGAACGAATTGATTGCAGCGCTGGCCCGAATATTGGACTCCTCGTCTGGACCGATGGCCTGAGTGTCGCTGGCCCGCCCAGTTTTCCATTTTACCCAGTCTCCGATCATTGTGTTCATTTTGATTTCAGCCTTCATTGATTTCGGCTTCCTGGTAATTTCTCGGAGGTCGCTTAGGTTTCTTGGATCGGCATGGGGTCCCCCTGGCGGCGCCTCTGGCGCCGCCCCTGGCGAACTCCGCGCGCCAGGGAGGGGGTCCAGCGCCGATCCAAGAAGTCCGCATGTTTGTGCCGTTTTCGTTCCTCCTTAGGGATCGCGAGGAAGATTTGGAGAGGGCGGAGGAAGACTGCGTCAGCCACGTCGGTGTTTGAC
>CAUYUJ010018538.1:310045-435045 GCA_963575745.1 Prorocentrum cordatum
AGTTGTAGTAGTAGTAGGTGTTGTAGTAGTAGTAGCAGCAGCAGTAGCAGTAGTAGTTGTTGTTGTAGCAGTAGCAGCCGTAGTAGTAGTAGTAGTAGTAGTAGTATGATTGTGGTGGTTATTAGAATTGTTAGCCACATGTGCATTAGCATTCGTAGTCTTACCATTAGTACGATTAGCATGCGCACTGGTCGTATTATTGTTATTCATATTAGCCGTATTAGTCTTAGTATGGTGTTTCTTTGTGGCGGTCGTATTTTTATTATTACTAGTATTACCGCGCTGCGTCTGAATAGCATTGTGGTTAGTGCTCGCGGCAATACGTCCATTATTGATTGTGCTTAGTATTAGTATGATTACGATGTGTTGTAATCGTGTTGGTTGTTATGTGTATGATTAGTCGTATGTTTTTCTGAGTGCGGATGTAAGTATTATGTGTTGTCGTATTCATGCGAGTATTACTGATCAGACCGAGGGGGCGAACGGTCATTCATTATCCTTGGGTGCGTGGCTGAAGTGAGAATATTTGGTGAGGGTTATGCTTGTTGCGTTGTTGTTTTTGGTGGTGTTGCTGTTGTTTGCTGTCGTCGTCCCCCCCGCGACCCACCCGCGACCCACCCCGCGACCCACCATGCGACGCACCCCGCGACCCACCCCGCGACCCATCCGCGACCCAACCGCGACCCACCCGCGACCGACTTGCGACCCACCCGCGACCCACCCCGCGACCCACCCGCGACCGATCCACATTGATTTGACAAAAAAATCTGTGCCTGCGGCGGGCTCGTTGTATACTTGTGAAACTTTGGCGCCTGCGGCGGGCTCCTCCAGAGACGTCCCCACCGCCCACATCACTCTTATCCGCATCTGCGGGGTGCTACGTATTATTCTCGACGCTCGTGGTGACGAGTCCCTTGACGACGAGTGGGCCAATACACCCGTCCGCCAGGGCCGCGGCGGTCTGGTGAAGCAGCTGCTGCGAATGTTCCTGCTGCTAGCGCTGCTGGTGTGGAGCCTGCGCCTGCGCAATCGTTCGCGAATGCGGCCCGCCAGAGCCCTGGCTCGAACTCCGCGCCTCCGCGATCGTGGAGCGCCTCGGGGCTGCGCGGAGCGTCGTCGAGGCTTTGCCCGACGACGAGCCCCGCTGCGGTGGCGACCCTCGGCTGCTGCTGCGGCTCCCAGATTGCAGGCAGGGAGGGGTCGCAGTGGGAGATGGTGAGGGCCCAGCTGTTTCGCGCTCTGGCCCGCCGCCCCTCCTTCCTCCCCGCACACGGGGGTGTTTTTTCGGCATGTTTAGTCCGACGGCACGGTCGGGGACCTGGCACCTCAGGTGGCGGCCAGGTCCTTGCGGTCGCGGCCACCCTTGGCCGAGTAGTTTTGCGAGACTCTTCCCCTCGGGATTGACCTACCTACCTACCTTATCATCCCTTTCCTCATACTCTTCCGTTGGACTGGAGTCCGCATGACTGGTTGAAGGAGTGTAGATCGCTCCAGCGACAAAGTCCTCGTTCACACGAGAGCAATACATTCGTTGATGGGAAAGCATAATTGTGCACGATGGGATATGAGAGCACGGTAGGGTGATAGGACGTTCTCGGGCACAGGGCGTGCGAGAGAGAGCCACGAATCTGGATTGCGGGCCGATATGGCCCGGTCGAAATCCACGTGCCAATGTCGCTACGAATTTGGGGTGGCATTCGGAGCTTCCTGCGCCGTCTAGGGCGTTTTGTAAGACTGAGACGTCGCGTCGACGGGTTTTGAGCGATTTGGGCAACCTCTTGGGTTTCCCCCCTTCTGGCCCCAACCCCCTGCTCCCCCCCTTGTCCTCTCTTGCTCCCCCTCCCCCTTCCCCCCCCCGTCCGTTGCTCTCCCGCGTTCTTTCCCACTCCTCCACATCCCCTCCCCGCATCCCCTTCCCCCCTTCGCCCCTCGCTCTTTTGATGCACCGCCCCGCGCCCATGCCCTGGGGCGCGCCCACGGACAAAACCACACCTGCCACAGGAAGGGGCTGGCCCTGCGACGCCCGCCGTTGCCTGCTGGGTCGGCCTTGGTACCTGGGCACGCACCGCGCAGCAGCATGCGAATTCGTTTCCGAACGTCGTGGCGCAAGGCTGCCTCGCCTTCGTCGAGCTGTATTTCCCACTCGCGCGGCTGATCTACATCGTCTGGGTGTTCGTGTTTGTCGTCTTCGGCGCGGCGTGTCCTGTGCCCTGGCCCCGAGCAGTGCCGCCGGCAGCGCCCGCGAGGAAGTCCAGCTCCAGCTGCCCAGGTGGATGCCCACGTCCACGGCCGTGCGCCGGGGCGTCGGAACGACCACGCGCCCCGTAGAAGCGCGGGTGACCTGGGTCACCCGCGGGGGCGTCAAGATTTTTCGTCGGCGGCGAGGCAGAGTCGGCTGCATCAGCACGGAAGCTAGACGGGGCACCGAAAATCAAATTGTACCAGCACGCAAGAGGGGGAGGAGGCAGGGCCGGCGGCCGCACGGGGTGGGAAAGACAAAGCCATTCAGAGGCGGAAGAGTTCTCCCCCGGGGGCGTCTAGACAGTCGTGCTTCGCGCGTCGCGGCCTGGTCCGCGAGGATGCCCTTCTCCTGGGCGGCGGACTTCGGCGGCGTTCGCTTTAGGTGAACGTCGCTGAGCCACAGTGGACGCCCTACCGCCGCGTGCCCCGCCTCCCCCCTGTCCAGACCCCGGGGTGAAGGTATGGAGGGGGAATTAATCCCTCACTCCCCAAAGGGGGAAAGGGTGGTTCGAAAAGGGGCCACTCTGGACAAGTCGCGCGGGGATCCGCAGGAGCGGCTGGGTTGCCCTGAAGCTGACCAACACATCGAACAGTCCACCCTTTGTTTGGAACGACGTTGCCAATTTTGTGCTGGGTTTGTTTGGGCGGTTGTGGCTTCCAGTAGCATCTACCCGGGTTCCTTCACTGGTCCGTTCATGTTGCAGTGACGCGTGAGTTTTTTGCGGGCACGTGGTAGCCATCGTGCGTGATTGGACCATTTTGTCTCCAGAGCTCCAGTTCCTCGTGTGCGCAGTTTTCGGCGCATGTTTCGTGGACAGTTCATAGTTCTCTTGGGCGTGACGGGCCCGGTCTGCGGGGGGCGCGGTGGGGAATTGAAAAGCTAGCATCTCCATCCGCCGCCATGCGACGCCAAATGCACCTCTGGGCTGCATGGCTGGCACAGCAGCGGTGCGGAACAGGGACCCCCCTTTTATAATCGTTGGGAGGGGCCGTTGCTCAGCCAGGCAGCCCCAAGCCCCGGATGCGATGCTGCAAGCAGGTTGCCGCCGAAGTCTGCCGAGTAGCTTGGTGGCCTGAGCTTCTGATGTTCCAACCTAATGTAGCCTTGATCATTGGGAAGAATCTCGAGCACCAAGGAATTACCGAAATTGGCGGGTTTTCACGTGGCGGGCCCTGGGAGGCGATACTCGTTCGACACTGTTTCGATACTTTTCTGGGTGCTCGAAATTCGTTCTGCGATGTGGTCCTTAAGTACGATGGGAGCAACATATGCCTGAGCCAAGTCCCCACGGGCATGACACGTGCAAAAGGCAACCCGAGAGCAGGCAGGTCGCGAGCCGTTAGTGCTTCGAGGAGGGGCTGTCGTGTTCCCAGAACGTTGGCAGCAACTAGCGTCGGAGGGTCTGATTGCGCGCGGTTGTTTAGACAACAGCCGCAGGTATATTGGCCAAATTTGATATGGGATGGGCCCGATTGTCGCGCCAGCGGTCACACTTGTGCTTCACAAGGTGAGAGTTTGGGACACTTGAGCAGCAACCCGCGTGATGGCTGCTCCGTGGTCACATGACAGAGACCAGATCCTCGCCTGCGCCATGATAGCGCGTCCAAGCATGTGCGGCCAAAGGCGCAGCCCCCATCCACATTGCAAACGAGACGAGGCCCTGCTGAGCCTTGGGCCTCGTTGGTAGTCAAAGACTCCCCAAACCTAATAACCTCGGCTGGGTGCTCAACCCTCTCTGACCTGACGCAGGAAAGCTCAGCAGGGACCGCTGACCCAGGTAGGACTGTGCATTCGATACAGGCCAGCACCTGGCCCGCGAGGATAACGGTGGGGCAGCTTCCCCAGCGTCCTCACCCTCCTCCTTCCATCCTGCCTCCTCCTCTTCCTCGTTCTTCCATCGCCTACGGCCTCAGTTCCCCCGCCCCCCCCCCCCCCCCGTGAGTAGATTCCCGTGTATACTTCCCCCCGTCCTCGCTCCCCCATCTTCCCTCCTCCGCCCCCTCTTCGTCCTCCTCCTCCTCTTTGATCCTCCTCCTCCTCCTCCTCCTCCTCCTCCTCCTCCTCCTCCCCCTCCTCCTCCTCCCCCTCCTCCTCCTCCTCCTCCTCCTCTCTCTCCTCCTCTCCTCCTCCTCTCCTCCTCCTCCCCTCCCCCTCCCCCTCCCATCCCCGTCCCTCCCTCCCGCCCCCATCCTCCACCGCCGCCCCGTTACCATCTTTCCCACCCCCTTTGTCCCCCTCCTCCTTCGGGGCTCTCGCTCGGCCGCCGCCTGCGTGGAAGACGCGAGCACAGGGGGCAAAAGGGAGGAGGAGGAGGGGAGGAGGAGGAGGAGGAGGAGGCGGGGGAGGAGGAGGAGGAGGGGGAGGGGGAGGGGGAGGGGGAGAGGAAGAGGAGGAGGAGGAGGAGGAGGAGGAAAAAGAGGAGGAAGAGGAGGAGGAGGAGGAGGAAACATGAGGAGGAGGAGGGGAGGAGGAGGAGGAGGATATTGTAATGAATTGGATTGGATTGGACACGTCAAGAGCAAAGCTGGGCCATCCAGCAACGAAGGCTGGAGGGCAGACCCTGCACCGCTAAGCGGCACACGGCGGCTCTCTAACCAACATGCCAGAAGGCTCAACCCACAGAGAACAGCCACGAAGTGCGAGGCTGGGGCTGTCAGGCGGCAGGCTACAAACCAATTCAATTGAGGAGGAGGAGGAGGAGGAAGAGGAGGAGGAGGAGGAGGAGGCAGGGAGGGAGGAAGGGAGGAAGGGAGGAAGGGAGGAAGGGAGGAAGGGAGGAAGGGAGGAAGGGAGGGGGGAGGAAGGGAGGAAGGGAGGGGGGAGGAAGGGAGGAGGAGGAGGAGGAGGAGGAGGAGGAGGAGGAGGAGGAGAGACGCGTCGGGCGGGGGCTGGGACGAGGAAGCATCCGTTCCACAGAGCGTCCCGGAAGGCTCTCAGAGTGGTGCGGAGCGCTCTGGGAAGGGCGCGGCGCCCGAGGCATCCGCCAGAGCCGCCAGATCTCACAGACTTCATCTTCACCCAATTTTTATGCAAGTGCACGCACTGGACCAGTGCTTGTGCTTGTGCTTGCCTACTGCAGGTCGGCTCTCGTAGTGTTCCTGGTCTGTCTGACGAGCTCTTGTTTCACGCGGAACCCTTGTGGATCACTTCAAGCATTTACATGTTCACCCTCGATGTGGGTATGCCGCCGCTCAACAAAATCCTCACTAACTTGAACCCTCACTAAATTTAACCCTCGCTAATTGTTCATCGCGTATCTAACAACTAAATCCTCACCAAGTTCGTCGCAGCGCGGGCGGCGTGGCAGGAGGCGGCGGCGGAGGGCCGAAGGCCGAGAGCCAGGCGGCAGTCGGAGGCCCAAAGGTTGACACCACCACCAGCATCGGCGGTGTGCCTCCACCGAGGGGAAACGATCCCGATCTCGGTGATGGTGTCAATACTCCTCCTCCTCCTCCTCCTCCTCCTCCTCCTCCTCCTCCTCCTCCTCCTCATCCGCTCTCGGTGGCCGAAGCGTAACCACCGACACCAGAGCCTAGGATTCATCTTCCCCCACGTGGAGGCAAGCCTCCGCGTTGGTGTCGGTGCCCGCTTCCAGGCCTCCACGGCGGCGCTTTGCCGCACGCCCCCCTTTGCGGCCACCCCGCGGCAGGTGGCGGCGATGCGGATGGGCGCGCTGACCCCCGCGAAGCCCGGGAAGTCCAGCCACGGGAGACCCCGCCGCCGCTCCGGGCCCCGCCGTGTCCGGCAGGCGTTCCTCTTGCTCCCCCTCCTCCCGCTTACGTATTTTGCCTCCTCCTCCTCCTCCTTTCAGCCTTTCAGCCTTTAAACTACATGATCCCACGGTGTGAGACCAGCAGCAGAGAGCGAGAGCGAAGCGGGACAGAGTGGGTAACAAAAGTTGGGCAAACACAGCAACCTCAGCCTCTCTGAATGGGGATGCTGCGGCCGAAATATGTCTTGGTGGAGGGGTCAATCCCCCGCTTCAGGAGGGACAGACTATTGGCAGCATCTCGATTTGCTGGATGCCCGAGGCACCTCGCAACCAACTTCAAGATCTTAGCTCTGCCAAAACACCCACACACCGCACAATAGTACAAACGCTGATTCTGGACGGACTCGAGGGGAAACCCGTGCAACTAGTTAAGACCAGCCCCGTGTATGTCCTCGAACGGGACAAACAGATCGTACAGGCAAATCCCTTGCCACAGTGCTGAACCTGATGACCGTTCGGGTTCGGCACTATGAGCAGCACGTTGGGTTTCGCCCTGGGCCTAGCCTTACAATACTCTACATCAGGAAAACGACGCCGCGACCAATGTCCGAGAATCCTCGCCGTATAGCGAGCAAGAGAGGCGAGCCGCTCGGCCTGCCTGGCCTCCAGGTCCTGGAGGTACCGCGAGTGGGGGACCTCGCGGGCAGCCTGCTTGGACAAATAATCGACGGCAAGATTGCCATGCCACGCCCAGGCTGGACAGCCTAGAGCCTCGGCACGCCACCTACTCTTGTGAGCAGGCACCTTAAAGAAAGTGACTGTTTCTGGGCCTCGGTCCAAAATCCGCTCAAAAACTTCTTCCCAAAACTCACCGAAGGGCAAATCCGTACAGTCCTGGAGACACCCTCGGGACCAAACAGAGATAAGAGCTTCAGAATCGATGCCTAATTCAAGATCTCCAGGCCCTGCCTGCCTGAGGATCATGAGCACAGCGTAAATTTCAGCCCCATATATATCCTGTAAGGGGTGGGGGAGCGGTCCTGACGCACTGGCCAAGAGGTCCCCAGCATCATTCATCATGGCGAAAGCCCATCCTGCTCTACTATGCTGCCTAACCTTGGGAGCTAAGACGGAGCCATCGGAGCAAATCTTACCTGAAACGAATCCGTCAGGCGGCGGAACGATCCACCTCCACCTGTCCAGAGTCTTGGGGACGGGGGACCTTATGGTGGGGGAGGTAAGGAGGCAGCGAGTGAGGAAGGGGTCATTAGGGTCCCCACGTTCCCATTCAGGCAGCTCCTTTTCAAAACCTTGGCCTCGTCTAAACAGTTGGTTCCCAGGGCACCTCCTCCTCCTCCTCCTCCTCACCACCACCCTCCTTCTCTGTTCTCCTCCTCCTCCGCCGCCGCTGCCGCCTCCTCCTCCCTTGTGGGTAAGGGCGCTACTCCAGGCTGCTGCGTCTCCCTCCTCATCTGGTAGCTTGTCGCCAGCCGAACTGTAATTCGCAGCGGAGGCGCCAGAGCGTGGATCTCAAAGAATGCTCCTCCTCCCCGTCCTCATCCTTCTCCATCCTCTGCCTCCTCCTCCGCCTCCTCCTCCTCCTCCTCCTCCTCCTCCTCCCCTCCTCCTCATGTGTCCTCCTCCTCCTCCTCCTCACCCTCCTTCTCTTTTCTCCTCCGCCGCCGCCGCCGCCTCCTCCCTTCTGGGTAAGGACGCTACTCCAGGCTGCTGCGTCTCCCTCCGCAGCAGATAGCTTGTCGCCAGCCTAACTTCAAATTGGCGTTGGAGGCACCAAAGCGTGAATATCAAAAAATGATCCTCCTCCCCCTCCCACTCCTCCTCCTCCTCCTCCTCCTCCTCCTCCTTCTCCTCCCTCCTCCGCCTACTTCTCCTCCTCCTCCGCCTCCGGTCGCGTTCGTTGAGTTCCCAAATCGAGTTGAAGTGCTTTTTGAGGCTGTCGACGGGCGTCTGCTTAGACTTCCCAGTGGACGACGTTTACACATAGGCTGGAGATTGGGCCCACCCCTCACATTGTTGTTTGTTTCACGAAGCGCTTCGTTTATATGGCTGTGTAATTGATGCGGCTTGTTGGGTCAAGACCAGTCCATGGGTCTAGCTAAGGCATGCATCGAACCCATATCGAAGACGCGCCGCGAGCATCTAGATCGAATATCTCGCGGGTTGCATCCCAAAGCTTGAGTTTCAGTTTGTTGATATCGCTCTTTTGATAGCGGAATATCATGGAATATCTTCCTCCGCTTATTCCTCCTCTTCCTCCTCCTCCTCGTCCTCCCCCCTCCCTCCCTCTCTCCCTCCTCCTCGTCCTCCTCTTCCTCCTTCTCCTCCTCGTCCTCCTCCTCGTCCTCCTCCTTCTCCGTCTCCGCCTCCTCCTCCTCCCTCCCCACCTCACCCTCCTGGCACCGACGCTGTGGGCATGAAGGTCGGGACGTCGACGTTGCATCCTCCCCCTTTGGGGCGGCCAATCGGATGATGAGGGGGGGGAATATCATGGCCGTGGCCATGCTACCTCCCCGAATATCACGGTGCCTTCTTCACCACCATTGGTCCCCTCTCGTCCGCGCACATTCGTCGGGCAATGAGTTCCGAACCGTTTTCTTGGTTGTCCCCCTCTCAGACGCTCCCCACTCCTCCTCCTCCTCCTCCTCCTCCTCCTCGTCTTCCTCCACCTCCTCTTCTTCCTCCTCCGCCTCCTTCTCATCCTCCTCTGTCTCGTTTCTCCTCCTCCTCCTCGTCCCCCTCCTCCTCCACCTCCTCCTCCTTCTCCGTTATCCTCCTCTTGTTCTTCCTCTTTCTCCTCCTTGTTTCTCTTCCTCATCCTCCTTTTCTTCATCCTCCTCCTCGTCCTATTTCTCCTCGTTTCTCCTCTTCATCCTCCTCATCCTCTTCCTCTCCCACCACATGTGCATGGCAGGCAACTCCGAGGCAACTCCTCATCCTCTTCCCTTTCCTCATCCTCCCCCCTTGTGGGTCACGACGCTACTCTAGGCTGCTGCGTCTCCCTCCGCAGCAGGTAGCTTGTCGCAAGCCGAACTGTAATTGGCAGTGGAGGCGCCAGAGCGTGGATCTCAAAGAATGCTCGTCCTTCCCCCTCATCCTTCTCCATCCTCATGTGTCCTCCTCCTCTCCTCCTCCTCCTCCTCCTCCTCCTCCTCCTCTCCTCCTCCTCCTCCTCCTCCTCCTCCTCCGCCCCTCATCCTTTTCCTCCTCCTCCTTCGCCTCATCCTCCTCCAGTTCATCCACCTCCTCCTCATCTCCTCCCTCCGCACCTCCTCCTATTGACGTTACCACTGTGGGCATGAAGGTCGAGATTTCGACGGTGCATTTTCCTGATCCTTCGGGGGCGACCAAGAGGGTGATCAGGGGAGGGGATATCATGGGTGTGGCCATGATACCCCCCCCCCCCGCGGATGTTACAGTGCCGTCTTCTTAACAGCCAGCTTCGTAGCAGTACCAGTCGTATTGTGTGTTGTTGCAAACAATGAAGTTTTCGGGCCGTGGTCCTCTCTCTCCTCCCCCTCCCCCGTCTTCCGAATGGTCGGCGGGGCTGGGAGGGCGGGGGCGGCGCAAAGTCAGGTGGCGCCGTTCTGACATAACACGTTATGTTTGTGTTCTCCGCTCAAGTTGTTTGGCTCGAGCGTGCCCGCGGAGTTTCCCGCGTTCTCGCCCGAACCCTTCTTCATTTGCTTTCCGCGCGGCAGCAGCGCGGGCAATTCTGAGAGCTCGGGCGGCTCTTCGTGGGTTGGGTTGAGTTGGAGTCCTCCGACGACTGGCAGGTGCTGGTGCTGCCGCCGAGCGCGCTTGAGGGCGCTTGCGAGACGGCGGTCTTCGGGTACTGGCCGTTCGGGCTCGTGGTGTGGTCGTCTTTCTCCGTGGTGATCGGCCTGATCGTGGAGCTGGAGTCGGCCGACGAGCCTGAGGTTCTCGAGATCCAGATGCCAGCGGAGCCATTAGTCTCGCCGGTTCTGTCGCCAGAGCGGTACCGACGGTGTGGAGGTGCAGCTGGTGGGCTGCGAGAGCGGCTACGCGTGGGCCGTCATCGGCCCGGACCTGAGCCTCGATCTGATCTGCGTCAAGGCGAAGATCGCGATCTTCACGGACCCAGTGGAAAGGATTCGCTGGCGGCCGATGCCTCTGCTATCGTCGGTGGAGAGGGACACCTACAGGAGCCAGTTGACGGTGGGCTTGCGATTTTTGACGATGCCGGCGTTGCCCCTATACCGCCCCAGCAGGTGTGGTCAGCGGGCGATGGCGGTGAACGTGTTGCATGCCGTTTTCCATTCGGAGGTTTTGTCTCTCCCGACGCTGAGGAGCCCCGAGCTCTTCCTGGGTGTGCTGGCCGCGTTGTTCGTATTGTCCGAGCCGATGGTGGTGCTGGGTGTGATCGAGTACCCGAAGGAGTTGGGTGCGTACACGATCCGCAACTGGGTCACGGCCAAGCAAGGAAGCGTTCGTGGTGAGCTCGGAGATCGTCCAGGAGTGGTTCGCCTACGCTCGGGAATGGAAGGAGTGGGTGCTGAAGCTCATGCCTCTTCAGCTTTGGCTGATGACGTTCTTGGCCCTGATCCTTCCGACCGTCGGGGAGGTTCACGAATGGTCGGACAGGGGCGAGCATGGGGAGTCTTCTATTGGGTCCTCAACTGCTTCGAGTGTGGATGTGCCCGTCGAGTCGGCAGCCTCCGCACCTCCGCCCCTGCCGCCGCCCGGTTACCCTTCGGGTGGGGAGAGGACGGCGCTGGCGAGTCAGCTGGACGATCTCGCGGAGTCCCCGAAGGCCAGGACGGGGGAGATCACCGAATTCATGACCCCCGCGGCCGCGCGGATGCCGGGGGCAACAAGCTGGTGATCGAGGGCATGATCGCCCGTCTGGACCTGTTCGAGGGCCACCTGAAGGAGGAGGCCCCTGCGGAGGGGAGTGTCGTCGAGAGTGCGGCTGCGATCGAGGGGGCGTTTGCTTCGCCCCCCGCAGTCGTCGCGCCCGGGTCGCCCGCCGCGACCATCCCCACCACAGCGATGGAGACGCCATTGAAGCGAGCTGCCACCTCCCAGCCGGGGGTCGTCGGGCTTGCCGTCAAGCGGATGCGCTTCGAGGGCCCGATGCCGCAGCTGGTGCGCAAGTGGCAGCTGGACGAGTACCAGGAAATCAAGCCCGAGGAGTGGAACCGCCGCAAGCCCGAGGGTTACCGCCTTCGGGTCTCGGCCGAGGTGCTGTCGGGGATCTACTCAGCGAGGAAGACGGCCGATGCCTGGGCGCGCGACTTCATCCAGAACCGTGGGCTGAACGATGGCAACATGGCGCGGGAGGTGATCACGGCCTTCGCCGCGGTGGACACGCCGGTGATGACCGACCGCCAGAAGGGCCTCCTCAACCTGGTGAGCTTCGAGCGGCTGGTGCGAAGGGCGTGCGCTATCGTGATGGTCGACCGCAACATCCACAGCCGCGACGACGAGAGCCGTCTCAATGTCACCGACGAGAGCACTATCCGGGTGATGATCGCCGAGGAAGAGATGAAGAAGGCCATGGGTCGCGACGCGCAGCCGATGAAGGCGCACGCCGACTTAGACGGTGGTGCGGTAGTTCCGCCGCGAGAGTCAAGGAGCTTCAATTGGGGCCGCTCGGTGTCGAGTCGGGGGGGCCCTGCAGCTGGCGTCGCGGGGTCTCTGCGCGTCGGCGTCTTTTGTCTAGTGTATTCTTTCTGCTGCAGCTGACTCGCATCATCGCCGTCGGCTGGCCCGTGAGCTTGTGCGCGCCGAATTTGGGCTTTCAGGTCTCGGCGGCGGGACATCCTGTCCGAGGTGGTGCTGTTCGCTCGCCCGAGGCGGCCTGTTTCGACTTCTCGTCGAGTGCTCTCGCGCTGAGAGGAGGAGATGGAGCGGGGCGAGACGGCGAACCGCTCTCTCTTGGCGTTGCGGCAGCTCTACCGTGGGAGTCGGGACGACAGTCCACTGGGCCTGGCCGACTGCTGGTGCCCGGGGATCGCGTTCGACAACTTGGACGGGGGCCTCTCTCGGCGGGTGCTTGGAGAGGTTGGTCACCAGTCGCCGCCGTCGACTACGCCCTCACAGGGAGCCGCGCCCCTGCGGCTGTGCCTTGCCGCCGCTGCGGCGGGCAATCAGCCCCAGTCTACCTTCAGGCAGAGGGTGGCCGAACTTCGGAGGAGGAGTGCTGGCAGGAGTGGACGGCTGCCAGACAGGGGCGAGACGTTTCCAGATCAATGGTATCGAGTTGCCCCACCTCCGCCGGGGACCAGACCTGCGAGTGCGAGGTCGGTGTCGCCTCGAGCGGCACAGAAGTTGGAGATGTTCAGGGAGGAGATGTTGAGGAAGGATGGCGGGGCTTGCGTTCAGGCCCGCCAGAGACGCAACAACGTGGACCTGCCCTTCCGCCAGAAGACGAAGACGTTGCAGCTGGCCCGAAGGATGGCATTAGCGGGCATGGTGTGCCGCGCTGCAGAGAAGGTGGACGAGGTCGGGCTCTGTCACGTTGCGAAGAAGGCGGAGCCTGTGGAGAACGAGCCCGAGGTGACGCTGAGGTTGGTGTTCGACTAGAGACGTTCCAACCTGCGCTGGCATTCTCCCCCGCGGCGCGCCAGGGGAGGGGCCAGGGCGACGCCGTTCCTGGACGTGTCCGAGGAGAAGAAGGAGGACGACATGAGCGTGCAATTCGGCACGTGCGAACTCCCCGACTTCTACTACACGGTGGAGTTGGGGGAGGAGCTGGCGCCATACTTCGGGATTCACAGCGCGTCGGGCGACGCGCTGGACGCGCTGCCCCCCGAAGGCTCGCCATGGCCTGGGGGCGGCCCCTGCGCCGGGGCGAAGGTCTCTTTGATGGGCTCCACTCGGGCGTGCTGGACCGCGCAGACTACCGTGGAGGACCTCTTCCACGCTGGGCCCCAGGTTGGGTTTTTTTCGCTTTCAGAAGGCCAGCGACTTGCCGAAGGCGGGCCCTTACCTCATCTCAGTCGGGAGCTACCTGCTACGCACGAGGAGTACATCGACGACTTCGGTGTCCTGGGCTTGGGCTTTCGGACCCAGCCTGGCCGGGAGGCAGTGGCGACGGTGGAGGAGGTCTGGCTTGGTGCCAAGGAGTTGGTGGTCGTCGCGGGCTTCAAGGTGCACGAGGATGCCTGCTCGAATTATGCTCGCATGATTGGTAGCGACCTATGGGGAACCCGTCTGGCGCCGAATCAGGACAAGACGGGGGTGGCGGTCTTCGGCGCACGGGAGATCCTGACCCACAAGTGGGAGCTGCCCGACACGGGCGCGCGGAGCGTTGGTATCCTGCCCTGAGGCTTCTTGATCTGCCGTGGTGTGCTGAGCGTCTTCGCGGACGTGCACTCGCGGCGCATGGAGTTCCGGCGGGGAGCTCGACACGAGGTCCTACGGGAAGTGCTGAGGGAGATGGCCGCGGCCGCAGCGATAGCGCCGCTGATCTCGGGGGGCCTCTCGACGCCCTGGGGCCCGACGGTGGCGATGTTCGACGCGAACCTCTGCGGCGGCGCGCTCATCTCGACGGCGGCCACGGTGGAGGAGCAGCGTCGAGAGACCCGCTAGGCTCTTCGAGGAGGCTGGGCCGTCTGGGCAGGTGTCTCCTCGTCCTGGGCGGCGGACGCCTGGTGCGAGGCGGAGGCCTTCAGACGCGTGGGCGGCGACGTGGAGTTGGGCACCCGCATCCGCGTTCTTCTTGTGCACGAGTGATGGGACGACCTCGCCAGCTAGGAGGAGGTTGCTCTCTGGACATGGTAGGAGAAGGAGCACATCGACCTGCTGGAGATGCGCACGGGGGTGGCCGCCGCGAGGCACTCGGCCCACAGCCGTTCGAGCTGGTGCGAGTAGGCCAGTCGCCCCATCCTGATTGTGTGCAGGGGGATGGCCGCCCTCGACCTCGGGCGCGGCATGCGGGAGTACTGGCGCTCGGTGCCGTCGGACCGCAACTGCCGCGACGGGCCGAGCCGGGGGTTCCCGATTGGCCAGACCTCGAAGGAGCGGAGGACGGACGAGCGAGTGCTGCCAGAGAAGGTGGCGTCGAGGATAGAGGCCCTGGCGGACTTTGCGGAGGTAGACCCCTTCCAGCCGCCCAGGATGGGCGTCTCGATCCCGGTGAAGGTGCTGCGCTTCATCCACCGCTGCACTGGCCACACGCACGTCGGGGACCTGGAGGATTGGTTGTTCGGGATATTGGTCTCGCGGGGCTACCTGATGATCTGCGCCGACGTGGACATCGGCCTCGGCGCAGAGTTCGACCGGACCGACGAGGTCAACGTGCGGAGGCTGGAGCTGCAGACGGAAGTGGAGACAGGCGGCGGACATTCATGCCCTTCATGCTCTACCTAGTCGCGGGGTCGCGTCCAGCCTGGAGGCTCGACCAGGGCGGCCCAGGCGCGCTCGGCCGACTTCTGCGGGATGTTGGCGAAGTGCCTCGTGGAGGCGAGGCCGACCCTGCAGGAGAGACGGGGGGCCGACCTGACCGAGAGGGCCGTGGAGCGGTTGATCTCCGAGACCCTGGAGCGCAGGCGTCGAGACTCTACGTCCTTGGAGTCACTACCTGCCTTTTTCCTTCGAGCATCTGGCGGACCTAGGGTGAAGGCCCATCCGCGACGGGTCGGCCACCGCCCCTACCCGACGAGGCTCGAGTTCAAGCTGTGCAAGACTGCGCAGACATGATGGAAGACCTACGGGACTGGGCTCATCGGTGGCACAGCGACCTCGCGCAGCGGGCTACTTACAGCACCGAGTGGCGGGACTGGCGCGTGGCTTTCATGACGGATCTAATTCTGAGTGGGGCCGACGAGGCCAAGAGCCGTCTGCTCATCGACGGGCCCCCTCGCCACGCGGTCGCGGACGTCATCAGGGACCTCTGCAGCAGCGCGGGGAGGCTTCGTTACCACGATCAGCATCGCAAGAGGGGCAACGCCCACCGCAGGAACGACGCGGAGCGCTTGCACCTGCAGCGGGCGCCGCGGAGGGAGGGAGTGACCCATGGGCTGGCCCTCCTGCCGTTTTCGGTCTCCACCATGACGGCGCTGGGCTGCTACGTTGCCGACGCGCGCCGCTGCCTGGGCTTTGCGCTGGGGGGGGGCCTGCTGATGATGAAGCGGGAGGAGATCGGCGACGCGGTCCCTGGCTACTTGGATCGCCTGGTCGAGGACGAGGAGGCGGGCTCGCACAAAGGAGATTTCGTGGTGCACGGCCTCGCCTCACTGCGGCGTGAGCGAGCTCTCGACAGGGTTGCCCAGGTCCAACCGAGCACTTCGAGCTTGGGATCGATTGCGCGTGGCAGGAAGCGGACCTCACCCCCTCGAGCACTGGGCCGTGATGGACGAGGTCATGAGGCTGGTCGGGATCGTGGGGGCCTCGGACGCCGCCGAGCTCGGCATGGACGCCCACCTCAGTCGGCGTCACCCCAACATACTTCTACTATGTGCGCGTCGCCTCCCCAGGGGCGACGCGCGCACCGAGAAATCTTATAGTATATGCGTCGTGGCGGGCGCTTTCTGGCCACACCGCTCGGGAAACAATATACTACAAGATGGGCATACTAGATGCTCGGGTCGGACGCGCGCCTCCAAGGCGGACATATAGCATTAGTATGTCTCTGTGCTTCCCACTCAGGTCCGGGGAGCTGTTCGCCCCCCAGCCGGCCGACGCCGTGACCGATGTGGGCAGAGCGGGTGAGCAGGTCGTGGCTCTACGACTCGGCGTGGCAGAGCGCGGCGAGGGGACCAAGATGGGCGCGAGGCAGGGTGTGCTGATCGACCATCGGCATGTGAGTGACATGTGCGCGCGCAGGAAGGCCGAGCGAGGCCTCCCGGACCGGGTCGCCAGCTGCTCTGTGGACGCCTACCGCCGTGCTCTGAGGCATGCTTGCGGCGACGTTGGCGTCGAGCGTCTCCCGCCCCACGCAGCCAGGCACTCAGGTCCGAGCCATGATGCGGCGACGGGCGACAGGACAGCTTGGGCTATCCAGCGGCGCGGGCGGCGGGCGTCGGAGAAGAGCGTGCTCAAGTACCTGAAGACGCACGCTCTGCTGGCCGCCCGCGTCGATCTCCCGCCAGACATCCTCGAGCGCGGGGGGCAATCAACGGAGAAGAAGAGCTGTCGCCCGGCAAGGGCTCGTGAGTGATGCAGTTTGCGCAGTTACTGATCTCATGATTTGTCGGAGCCTCATCGAGGCAGTGAACGTGCGATGGCTTCTGGAGGGAGGCGCCAAAGACCCTCCCACCCAGCCCAAGCGCCACCAACAGCCAGGCGCTAATGCAGACTAAGCGGTGGTGTGGGACAAGATACGGCGTCCGCTTCAATACATTTCTTTGTGCTCGGACGCCGCCGTCACATTTCGCCGCCGCCCGTGGCGGCATCGTGCTTGCGGTTCAGGTAGAAAAGAAAGCGTGTTTCGATTCAGGCTGGCGCCACCTTCCGCCGCCCCCTGCTTGGAGAGAGTTGGTGACCTCGTGCCTCTAAATGTGTGTTGTTGCAAACAATGAAGTTTTCGGGCCGTGGTCCTCTCTCTCCTCCCCCTCCCCCGTCTTCCGAATGGCCGGCGGGGCTGGGAGGGCGGGGGCGGCGCAAAGTCAGGTGGCGCCGTTCTGACATAACACGTTATGTTTGTGTTTTCCGCTCAAGTTCCCCCTCCCTCCCTTCCCTCTTTCGCTCCCCGTTCGCTCGCCTCTTCACAGCTCTGTGGGGGCAAGATACGGCGTCCGCTTCAATACATGTCTTTGTGCTCGGACGCCGCCGTCACATTTCGCCGCCGCCCGTAGCGGCATCGTGCTTACGGCTCAGGTAGAAAAGAATGCGCGTTTCGATTTAGGCTGGCGCCACCTTCCGCCGCCCCCTGCTTGGAGAGAGTTGGTGACCTCGTGCCTCTAAATAATAGTTGTACTGGCATGAGGAGTAACATGTTTTAGTGGCTTCGGCCATAGTATATGTAGTACTGGCAGTATGTATAGTGTTACTGGTAGTGTTCGCAGCGTACTACCACTTAGCCAGTTATCAGTATGCATAGTACTAGTAGAAGCAGTAGTATTAGTATCGGCGTTGTTGGTCTTAGTCGTAGTAGTAGTAGTAGTAGTAGTACTAGTACTAGTACTAGTACTAGTACTAGTCCTAGTAGTAGTAGTAGTAGTAGTAGTAGTAGTAGTAGTAGTAGTAGTAGTAGTAGTAGTAGTAGTAGTAGTAGTAGTAGTAGTAGTAGTAGTAGTAGTAGTAGTAGTAGTAGTAGTAGTAGTAGTAGTAGTAGTAGTAGTAGTAGTAGTAGTAGTAGTAGTAGTAGTAGTAGTAGTAGTAGTTAGTAGTAGTAGTAGTAGTAGTAGTAGTAGTAGTAGTAGTAGTAGTAGTAGTAGTACAGTAGTAGTCGTAGTAGTAGTAGTAGTAGTAGTAGTAGTAGTACTAGTACTAGTACTAGTACTAGTACTAGTACTAGTACTAGTACTAGTAGTACTAGTAGTACTAGTAGTACCGCTAGTATGAGTAGTGCCCGGATTAGTATTAGTAGTGTCGGTGTTGCTAGCGCTAGCATTGTTTCCAGTGTGCGTTGTATTAGTTGTTGGATGTGGCATTCCAGGCTCCGTATTAGTATGCGTACGGTTGTATTGTTGTTAGTGGTGTTCTTAGTATGTTTAGTTTGGTTATTCGTGGTAGTATTCGTTCATAAGTCGTAAAATCAGGAGTAGTAGTAATGGTTCTCTTGGTAGTAATAATGTTCTCTATTAGGTAGTTATTGTTATTTGTGGTAGTAGTGGTAGTGGTAGTAGTAGTTGTTGTTGTAATAGTAGTAGCATAAGTAGTCGCAGTGGTAGTAGTAGTTGTAGTAGTAGTTGCGGGGTAGTAGTACTCGTAGTAGTACCAGTAGTAGTAGTAGTAGTAGTAGTAGTAGTAGTAGTAGTAGTAGTAGTAGTAGTACTAGTACTAGTACTAGTACTAGTAGTACTAGTAGTAGTAGTAGTAGTAGTAGTAGTAGTAGTAGTAGTAGTAGTAGTAGTAGTAGTAGTAGTAGTAGTAGCAGTAGTAGGAGTAGGTAGGAGTCAAGCTAGCCAGCTCGAGCGAGTCAAGCATGGCATGCCCAGTCCCACCCGCCCTCCCACAACATAAGAAGCAAAGCTGGCACAACTGGGGGCCGAAGTCACACCGGCCAGCCGGTTTGGTACAGCTGATGCGGCCGCGATGGCGGTTGCCGACGGGAACTGGCGAGCGCGTGTTGAATGCCGCGCACGCATTGCCAGACGAGTCGAGAATGGCCCGGTACACCGCAGGAAGCCTGAAGGCCCCAACTTGTACTGTTTTTTTATAAAGGGGGGGTTTGGATGGGCGGGCGCGGGGTGTGCGCCGCATCCCATTCCTGCCAAGCATTTTGCGACGTGGACGACAGGACGTCCATGCTGAGAGGAAAAACGTTGGTGCGCGGCGCCGAGGCGAGAGCGACATGTCACCCCTTCGCGCGGGGTGTGCACCGCGTCCCATTCCTGCCACGCATTTTGCGACGTGACGACAGCACGACCATGTTGACAAGAAAAACAAAAACTGTGTATTGTCTTTTGCAGATTAGAATGGGACGGATTGGATGGGCGGGCGCGGGGTGTGCGCCGCGTCCCGTTCCTGCTATGCATTTTGCGACGTGGACGACAGGACGTCCATGCGACGGTGCCAATGACGGCGACGACTCTAGAAGGATTTGAGCATACGCTCGCGGCGACGCGCGCGCATGTCGCCCGCGTGGTATTTGTTGCACAGGATTCGCGGCCTGGGTGCATGACAAAGCATCGCGAGTGCACCGCGCGATGACGTGAAATCGCTGGATTTGACAGAATTCTTAAGAACCCTATGGTTTTCCTATGATTTCAGCAAGAGAGCCGGGCAGGAAAATTGTAGAATTCTTGTGAAAAAAAAAAAAAAACATTGGGTTTTTGATGTGTTTATGTTGAAATGCTTGCAAACACACGGTGTTCGGTAGGATTATGACATGAACGCGCGCGTGTGCTCTTTGTGGTATTTTTTGTAATGGTTTATCGCCGTGGACGACAGGACGTCCATGTCGAGAGGAAAAAATAAGAAACATGTTGATTTTGTATTGTTTTTGACAGGTTCGGATGGGACCACCCGGATGCGGCCCCTATCGGCCGGCCTGAGGGGGGAGTAGGAGTATATTCTAATAAGAAATAAGGATAGGAGGAGGTAGTAGTAGTAGTAGTAGTAGTAGTAGTAGTAGTAGTAGTAGTAGTAGTAGTAGTAGTAGTAGTAGTAGTAGTAGTAGTAGTAGTAGTAGTAGTAGTAGTAGTAGTAGTAGTAGTAGTAGTAGTAGTAGTAGTAGTAGTAGTAGTAGTAGTAGTAGTCGTAGTAGTAGTTGTTGTTGTCGTCGTCGTCGTCGCCATGGTAATAGTAGTAGTACTAGTAGGGAAGTAGTAGCAGCAGTAGTAGTAGTAGTAGTCGTAGTAGTAGTCGTAGTAGTAGTCGTAGTAGTAGTAGTAGTCCTCGTTGTCGTAGTAGTAGTAGTAGTGGTAGTAGTAGTAGTAGTAGTAGTAGTAGTAGTAGTAGTAGTAGTAGTAGTAGTATAGTTTAGTAGTAGTAGTAGTAGTAGTGGTAGTGTAGTGTAGTGGTAGTGTAGTGGTAGTGTAGTAGTAGTAGTAGTAGTAGTAGTAGTAGTAGTAGTAGTAGTAGTAGTAGTAGTAGTAGTAGTAGTAGTAGCAGTAGGTAGTAGTAGTAGTAGTAGTAGCAGTAGTAGTAGTAGTAGTAATAGTAGTAGTAGTAGTAGTAGTAGTAGTAGTCGTCGTCGCAGTGGTTGTAGCAGTAGTAGTCGTAGTAGTAGTAGTGGCATTGCAATCATTTGTAGTACCGGCTTAGTGTTAACAATATGTCAGCACGTCCCCTGGTCCCCGTCTCGTCCGCGCACGCGCGTGGGGCCATGATTTTCTTGGGTGGCTCATCGTTGTTTTTCTTCTCTTTCTCATCACCCATCTCCTCCTCCTACCCTTTTCTCATCCTCCTTCAGCCCCTCCTTGTCAGGCCTCCAGACGGGGTCCGCGTAGATTGGGTCCGAGAATCCCGCCGCATCGCCGATGCATCGGCGATGCGGCTCGATGTGGGGTCCGATTTTCTTCACGCCGACGTCGCCGATGTATCGGCGATATGCCGGGATCCGCCGACTCCATCCGGCCCCATGTAGGAAGATGGTGTCCTGCGAGCCGCCGTCTGGACAACGAGAAACATACGAAATAGCGGTAGCAAAAGAACCACGAGCTTCCATGCCCGATTCGACGCGCAGCATACGTACGGTGTGTTTTGGGGAGTGTTCTCTCCTGTGCAATCGGCCGTCTCCTAGTGGCAGTGGCGACAGATCGTTTGCGCGCGGCGACCTACAACCCGTTGCGGGCGTCCCACGAGCGCCACGACTGTACACCCCCAGTCGGCCTCAGAGGAAGAGTGGTCTGCGCCCGACTGTAGACGAACGAAGCCGATATAGTGATGCCCAGCGTGTGCGTGTGTGTTGCATATGCGCCTGGCAAACAGCACCTTCTGACAATAACTATCAGTCACCAGGTACGTGGGTGTTGCCGATGGCGGTGCCGCGAGACAGATGCCTGACACGTCATGGGTATGTGAACGTTTATCAGATATGTTTTGTCTGTTGGCCCTCGGCACAGATGTATACAGATGTGGTTGAGTCTGTTTTTGGAGATACTGTTACATCTAGCAGCCAGAGTGGCGAAAGCAGGCATGGTGTCTCTGGTGCCCCGTGACGCGACGATGATAACGAACTTGACCCCCTTAATTTGGATAGCAATTCCGAGACTGTGGTTGCTGACGACGACGCCATCGACGGCGTTGTGCGCTCATGGATTGTTGCGCAATGCTTGGCGAGCATCAAAACCTGAGACGTGTTGCAAGCCGGTCTGTTCCAGTTTGGCCCGTTGGGCTGTGTCTGCAAGGACCGCATTCGCACATTGGTTGCCGATATCACCGACGAGGGTCCGCCGAGCCGCCAGCGAGGGCAGTACTGGCACGGCCTCGGGACAGCGCGCCACGGCGAGGAAGCGCACCAGAGGGTGGAAGCGGAGGGGCAAAACCCAACACATTCTTTTCTTATTCCTCCTCCGCCTCGTCGTCCTCCTCCTCCTCCTCCTCCTCCTCCTCCTCCTCCTGGCCCCCCCCCATTCTGCTCCTACTCCCCTCGTCCTCCCCTCCCCTCCCCCAGCCCAGCCTGCCCCCTTTCTCTTGGGCGTGCCGCGGGAGCGAGCACTCGCTGCGCCCGCGCCGGCCCACGCTCCGCAAGCCCCCGACGCCCCTCCCACAGCAGTGGCAACCCAGCCCAACCTTCGGGTAGGAGATCGAATGTTGAATTGGTTTACCCCGAAATTGATTTGTTCGTCGAAGTTTGACACATCTACGACGTGTCTTTTTTAAATTGTGTCGCAAGATTCGGCGAAACTATAATTTTGGGGCTAATCTTATGTAGGCGATCTCCTAGTCGAAACCTGACCCCTGGACATCCGGCTGTTCCAATCTTCTCGATGCGCGGGCCCTGGAGGTAAAGACCCTCTTCCCTAGGGCCGGCTGAGTCGTTGTTTGACGTTCCAGGGGCTGGCAAAGGCCTCCACAGGCCGAAAACGGCCAAAAACCGCCCGCTCCAATTTTTGTTTGATCGTCGGATCTCTGGGCCCTCCTCCCCCCTCCCCCAGAAGCGCGCACCGCCCCCCGACCCCTGCACAAGGAAGGACACTGGAGCGGGAGGGCACGCCCGGACCCTGAAGCTCAACCCGCTGATCTGACCCGCGCTTGCCCGTTGCCCCAATGGAGGAGGAGGAGGAGGAGGAGGAGGAGAAGGAGGAGGGGGGGGAGGAGGAGGAAGAGGACGACGAGAAGGAGGAGGACGAGGAGGAGGACGAGGAGGAGGACGAGGAAGGAGAGGAGGAGGCGGAGGAGGAGGAGGAGGAGGACGAGGAAAAGGGGGGGGACAGGAGGAGGAGGAGGAGGAGGAGGAGGAGGAGTATGTTGGGGACGTGCCTAAAGCCAGGGGGTCCAGGATCGAGAACCGAGCACCCACAAAAGTTAGGCTGGGCGGGGGTCGCCTGACAGGAAGACGAGAAGAAGAGGAGGAGGAGGAGGAGGAGGAGCTGAGAGGAGGAAGGAGGATGAGGACCAGTGTAAACCCAAGAGTCATCAACGATGTTAGGATAAACCCTCCCTCCAAGCTCCCTCGAACTGCCTCGTTGGAAGACAACCGTTTGAAGACCCTGAAGCATGCCGAAATATTGTTCTCGGGATTCTAACGCCACGGATTAACCTGACTGTTGCGTCTTGACGATCTTGAACCGATCCAGAACGCCATGCCTGGGATTGCAAGACCGCGAATCAGAGTAACTGCTGCGCCCACATAATCTTGAATCTCTTCAAAACACCATTTCTGGTACTACATTGACCATGGGAATCCGTGAAACTCTTGCTTGAAAGTGGGTGTGCGCGGCGCTGAGGCGAGAGCCACATGTTGAAAAGGAACCGCCCTCAATCCGTGAAGCTCTTGCAACTGTTTAAAACGAACGTGCGCGGCGCTGAAGCGAGAGCCTCATGTTGAAAACCAGCCGCCGTCAATCCGTGATCTGTTTGCAAATGTGTTCAACGAATGTACGCAGCGCTAAGGCGAGAGCCACATTTTACAAACAGTCAACCCTCAATCCGTGGAACTCTTCCAAAGTTTGAAATCGAATATGCTTGGCGCTAAGGCGAGAGCCAAATTTTGAAAACCACCCGCCCTCATTCCGTGAAGCTCTTGCAATTGTTTAAGCGAATGTGCGCGGTGTTAAGGAGAGAACCGCATTTTGAAAACGACCCGCCCTCCATCTGTGAAGCTGTATGTTTAAACTACAGGGTCTTAAATGGTGAGGAAGTCTCAGGCGAAACGCCCGACCAGCCCTGAAAATAGACTTCGGGGTGCGACAGGGAGAAGTCAAAAGGAATGGAGGAGAAGGAAGAGGCGGAGGAGGAGGAGGAGGAGGAGGAGGACGAGGAGGAGGCGGTGGAGGAGGAGGAGGAGCTGAGAGGAGGAGTGGGAGGAGGAGGGGGGGCGGAGGAGGTGGAGGAGGAGGAGGAGGGCGGCAATCGACGATTTTTCACGCTTTCAGGAATCAGGAGGAGGAGGAATTGAGAGAGGTTCTGGGCTCTTATCCCCTCCCTGCGAAACTCATCATTTCATTATCGGCCCCTCTCTCGCTTTTTGCTCCTCACCCTTCTCCCTTCCTCCTCTCTCTCTCTCTCTCTGTCTCGCCCACCCTCCCTCCTCCCCCCTGCCTCCCTCCCTCTCTTCCCCCCCCCCTTTGTCTATCTCTCTCTCTCTCTCTCTGTTCTCCCGTGGACGGTCCCTCCGCCAGGGCGGTGGCGATGGTAGTGATGATGTTGGCGTTGGTGGTTGGGGGGGCCACAAAAACGAAAACCACAAAAAAACAATAGTGTTAACAACAATCAAGAAGCTTTTTTTGTTTGCCCCCCCCCGACCACCAATTGACCACCACCAACGGCTCTGGTCGCAAGGGAGCGGTGCCAAGCCTGCACGGTGCCGCGCCGTTCTAGAGTGCTCCGGAGCACTGAAGGGGCTCTCGGGGCAGTGAGATGCCAACACACCGCGCTGCAGCGCGATCGCATTGCATTGCATTTCATCCGCATTGCATTGGGTTGTTACCGTAATGCTCGAGGACAGTAGTCGTACCCTCGAACTCCAGTGTTTCAGCGGTGGCGCTGTAGGAAGAGCGCTGTACCATTGGGGAGTACTGCTGTACTGCTGTAGCAGTGCAGTATGCTAGTACAGTATTTGTACGAGTGGCACTCTACTATTCCTTGCAGTGAGTGTACTATTGCATTGTCGTAGGAATATTCAAATTCCGTAGTATCGCAGCACTGTTGTAGTATTATAGTATTGTAGTGTTGTAGCGGTGACACTGTAATAGGCGTAGTACGATACTCTAGCAGAAGTACTGCAGTAGCGGTACTCTAATACTGTACTGGTGGTATTTTCATACCGTGCTAAGCCAGTAGTAGTAGTAGTAGTAGTAGTAGTAGCATTGCATAATGAAGTGGCAGCGCTGTGGTAGTCATGTAGTTGCAGTGGCACTACCCAGGTCTTGCGGTACAGGTCATACTCTAGTATTTGCTGTAGCAATCGCACTGTAGTATTATAGTAAACGTAGTCCACTGCTGTAGTGCTTGGGCACAGTAGTGTCATCATCGTTCTCCACTACGTTTAGTGGTAGCGCGGTAGGAATAGTGCTGTACTAGTGTAGAGTAGTGCTGTACTGGTGTAGTAGTGGCGCTGTAGAAGCAGTACCCAGAAGCAGTACTCTAATAAAGTATTCGTAAGAGTAGTGCTGTACGATCATCTGCAGTGGGTGTCGCAGCAGTGTTGTAGTATTCTCGAACTGCGGTGCTGTAGTGGTGGCACGGTTCTAGTCGTAGAAAGTACTCTAGCAGTCGTATTGCAGTAGTGGTACTCTAGTATTGTACTGGTGGTATTTTGATACCGTGCTAAGCCAGTAGTAGTATTGCACGATTGAAGCGGCAGCACTGTAGTAGTCCTGTCGTTGTAGTTGTGGCATTATTATTATTATTAGTAGTAGTAGTAGCAGTAGTAGTAGTAGTGGTTCTAGTAGTAGTTCTAGTAGTAGTAGTAGTAGTAGCAGCAGCAGCAGCAGCAGCAGCAGTAGTAGTAGTAGTAGTAGTACTAGTACTAGTACTAGTACCAGTAGTAGTAGTAGTAGTAGTAGTAGTAGTAGTAGTAGTCGTCGTCTGGCCTTGCAGTATATGTCATAGCCTCGTGCTTGCGTTAGTAGCCTGACTGTCGTATTGTATTAGACGTGGTCCACTATTGTAGTGCCCGGGCATTGTAGTAGCACCTTCGAACTCGAGTGTTTTAGCGGTCGTGCTGAGGAGAGAACGCTGTACGATTGGAGAGTGGCGCTGTACTGTTGCAGCAGTGGCGCTGTAGAAACAGCACTGTAGTACAATAGTCGTACGGGTGGTACTTTACTGTAGTACAATATTCGTATGAGTGGTTCTCTTCTATTGCCTGCAGTGGGTGTGCCGTGCTATCGCAGCATAGCTGTAGTACTATAGCACTGTAGTGCTGTAGTGGTGGCGCTGTAACAGTCCCAGCACAATACTGTAGCATTGCAGCAGTAGTACTGTACTGGTCGTGCTTCGGTACCGTGCTAAGCCAGTAGTAGTCTTGCATTAATGGCATGGCAGCACTGTAGGTGTCCTACAGTTGCAGTGGCAGCATTCAGGTCTTGCAGTAAATATTATAATCTAGCGTTTGCTGTAATAGTCGCGCGGTAGTATTGTAGTAGAAGTAGTGTACTACTGTAGTTCTCGAGCACAGCAGTAGCATCCTCGAACTGCAGCGGCTTAGTAGTAGCGCTGTGAGAAACGTGTTGTATTGGTGTGGAATCGTGCTGTATTGTAGTAGTGGCACTGTAGAAGCAGGACTCTAGTGAAGTATTCGTTTGGGCAGTGTTGCACGGCTGTCTGCAGCGATTGTGCCACAGTGCTGTAGTAGGAATTGCCCAACGCCGTATTATCGCAGCACTGCTGTAGTGCTTCAAGGTTGTAGTGCTGTAGTGGTGACACAGCAATCGTCGTCGTACAGCAATGGGGCAGCAGCATTGCAGTAGCGGTACTCTTAGAACTGTACAAGTAGTATCCTGTTATTGGCGGTAGTAGTAGTGGAGCTCTAAAATTGGGGTACTCAAGAAGGGTAGCCATACCTTAGTACTGTAGCGCCGTAATAGTATTGTATGAGCAACATTAGATTGAAGTCGAAGTAATACTCTGGTACAGAAGTAGTGGTAACACTGTAGTGGTGGCTAGAGGAGCAGCACTCTATTGCAATACGTTGGCAGTGTAGCAACATCACAGTATGGCCGTGCTGTTGTAGTCGTAATAATATTATGGGGCGTAGTAGTAGTATAGCATGTTAGTTCTAGTACTGTTGTAGTAACGTCGTAGTAATAGTACCCGGGTGCTGTAGTAGCAATAGTAGAGTTGATATTCAGGCTAGTTTTCGGTGGCGGTTGAGGCTAGGCTCAGGCCGAGGCTTCGGCTGAGGCTTAGATTGAGGCTGAGGCTTACGCTAGGCTGAGGCTGTGGACGGGCTTCGGCTAGGCTAGTTCAGGCGGATGTTTCGGTTAGGCGGAGGTTGGTGCTTAGGCTTAACTTCAGGTTCAGGCAACGCTTCAATGCTCAGGCTGAAGTTTAGGCTAAGCCGAGGCTTAGACTTAGGCCAGGCTTAGGCTAGGCAGAGGCGGGGGCTGAGGCGGAGGCTGAGGTTAGGCTGAGGCCGAGGCTACGCTGAGGCCGAGGCTGAGGCCTATGTTCAGGCTAGGTTTCGGCTAAATTCTGGTTGGGGCTTACGCTAGGCTAGGCTAGGGCTTAACTTTAGGCTGATGTTTAGGTTGAGAACGGCGGAGGGAGAGAGAGAGAGAGGAAAGAGAGAGAGGGGAGGCAGCGCCGAGGAAAAACACAGCGGGTATACCGCGCCGATACCAGCAGCAAGTTGACGACGCGCTCCGCCTCCCACAAACAAAATCCTTCAAAACGCAGGGGGTGGATTCGAGCCCTGAACCGCTGACAGGACCCTCCCACCCATCCCTTCCCGGGACACTGATGTCGTTCTATCCGCCCACTACAGGGTGCACTAGGGGATGATGATGCACAGTCAGAGGGAGGTTTTGGCGGATGAGGAGGACGAGGAAGGAGGGGGAGGAGGAGGAGGAGCAGCAGCAGCAGCAGCAGAAGCACGAGAAAGGCGGGAGAGGGAAAAGGAGTGTGACGGCAACGACGAGGAACGATTCGGATTCAGAAATGTGGGCCGCGCAGAGGCGACGTCGCCATACTGGACGACAGGAGAAAGCACCGCTCCTGATGCGTAATGAGCGCCGCAGTGGGAACACCACTCTTGAATCCGAAAACGCTTATTGCAGGCTATCCAGTGTTAGCTATGCGGTGTAAGCTGTGTGGTGCGGCGACGGACGGGAACGGGGCCGTCGAGCCCGCCGACGGGCCTCTATTAGGACAAATGGGGCGTCCTCCTCCTCCTCCTCCTCCTCCTCCTCCTCCTCCTCCCTCCTCCTCCTCCTCCTCCTCCTCCCCCTCCTCCTCCTCCTCCTCCTCCTCCTCCTCCTCCTCCTCCTCCTCCTCCTCCTCCTCCTCCTCCCTCCTTATGGGGCGGCGACGAACGGGAACGGGGCCGCCAGGCCCGCAGACGGGCCCAGCTCCTTCGGAGGCACGCAACGACCACTGAGCACAAGCGCTGCCGTTCGGGGGGCAAAATCTATACGAAGTCCTCCCGTGCGCGAAGAGACTGTAGATCAAGAGGTGGCCCCCGCATTGGACAGCATCAGCCGCAGCTTCGGAGGGAGCGGAAGCGGGAAGGGGGGGGGCCAGAGGAGGACGGAAACGAGGCGGAGATCTTGCGCGATTCTATAGTAGCTTTCGGCTCATCCCGCCACCACGCTTGGGTTGTAGGTCAGACGCCCCCCTGTATGCTTGTGGGAAGCCTCTTGGAGGTAGTTTTGGAATGTCTTGGGGACTCCTTTGAGCCTCTTGGGGGCTAGCCGCAGAGAGGAGGAGAAGGGGCGGCGGCGGCGGCGGCGGCGACAATCGAAACCTGCGCGCTCGCCGGGTCCGCGACAGAGAGGTGCCCCCCAGTGAGGCTTTGCCATAGGGCTCTCGCACCTGCTAGTGGACGAACACGGTGTGTGCGGGGCCCTTCGGCAGAGGCAGCCCCCGGCGTTGTCTGGGGCTCCTCGGGGTTGGAGGCTGTTTGTTCAAATCTGGGTGGACAAGTCCTTCACATTGTGCGCCCCTGTGCGCCGCTGGATGCCCCATGTTTATCGTCTTTGGGGCAACGCGGGCACCGACAAGAGCCGCATGGCTCGTGCCGTGCTGCCAGGGAGCTGTTATTGTAAGCCTCCCGACGGCATGGCGTTCGCCCCCCCCCCTCTCGCCCCTCTTCAAACGAATACTAGCGTGTGCAAGGGCCTTCCGACCTGCGTGGTGTCCTCACGTCAAGCCGTTTGCGGCCTGCCCTGTCGGTCTACGCCCCTCCCGTCCATGCAAGTAAATGTGCCGGAGTCTAAAATGAAGTCGGGCGTGTCCCTCCACCACAGGAGGAGTATTCAAAAACAGTCCAAACGTAATGCGGGGACGATGTTTTGAGTATTGTTCAATAATTGTTGGGCATTTCTTGTGTATGTTTTTTATGTTTCGTCCACAATCCCGCTGTAGATGGGCATGCCTGACCTAAGTATATATACATATATATATAGATAAAATAAAACTGACAGAGGACCCAACCAAATGCAGCTGCGAGTACCGCATTGTGGGTACCGTTTTCGGTGGAGCTGCCTGTGGGGCCACGAGCCGCGTAAGGGATGTGCCAAAATGGGTAGCAGTCCCCGCATGCGGCCTGTGCCGCTGGGGCCTTCGGTGGAGCTCCCTATGGAGCCGCAAACCGTGTGAGGGGTGTGCCAAAATGGGTGGCGGTCCCCGCATGCGGCCTGTGCCACTTGGGCTGTCGGTGGAGCTCCCTGTGGGCCACGAACCGTGTGAGGTGTGTGCCAAAATGGACGGCGGTCCCCGCATGCGGCCGGTGCCACTGGGGCCTTCGGTGGAGCTCCTTGTGGGGCCACGAACCGTGTGAGGGGCGTGACAAAATTGGCGGCTGTCCCCGCATGCGGCCTGTGCCGCTGGGGCCTTCGGTGGAGCTCTCTGTGGGGCCACGAACCGTGTGAGGGGTGTGCCAAAATGGGTGGCGGTCCTCGCGTGCGGCCTGTGCCACTGGGGCCTTCGGTGGAGCTCCTTGTGGAAACACGAACCGTGTGAGGGGTGTGCCAAAGCGGGTGCGGTCCCCGCATGCGGCCTGTGCCACTGGGGCCTTCGGTGGAGCTCCCTGTGGGGCCAAAAACCGCGTGAGGGGTGTGCCAAAATGGGCGCGGTCCCCGCATGCAGCCTGTGCCACTGCCGCCTTCGGTGGGGCTCCCTATGGTGCAACGATCCTCGTAAAGGGTGCGCCGAAATGGGTGGCAGTCCCCGCATGCGGCCTGTGCCGCTGGGGCCTTCGGTGGAGCTCCTTGTGGGGCCACAAACCGTGTGAGTGGTGTGACAAAATGGGCGCGGTCCCCGCATGCGGCCTGTGCCACTGGGGCCTTCGGTGGAGCTCCCTGCGGGGCCACGAACCGTGTGATGGGTGTGCCAAAATGGGTGCGGTCCCCGCATGCGGCCTGTGCCACTGGGGCCTTCAGTGGAGCTCCCTGTGGGGCCACGAACCGTGTCAGGGGTGTGCCAAAATTGGCGCGGTCCCCCCATGCGGTTTGTGCCACTGGGGCCTTCGGTGGAGCTCCCTGTGGACCACGAACCGTGTGATGGGTGTGCCAAAATGGGTGCGGTCCCCGCGTGCGGCCTGTGCCACTGGGGCCTTCGGTGGAGCTCCTTGTGGGGCCACGAACCGTGTGAGGGGTGTGCCAAAGTGGGTGCGGTCCCCGCGTGCGGCCTGTGCCGTTGGGGCCTTCGGTGGAGCTCCCTGTGGGGCCACGAACCGTGTGAAGGGTGTGCCAAAATGGGTGCGGTCCCCGCATGCGGCTTGTGCCATTGGGGCCTTCGGTGGAGCTCCCTGTGGGGCCACGAACCGCGTGAGGGGTGTGCCCAAATGGGCGCGGTCCCCGCATGCAGCCTGTGCCACTGGCGCCTTCGGTGGAGCTCCCTATGGTGCAACGATCCTCGTAAAGGGTGCGCCGAAATGGGGCGGGGCTGCCATGCGAACCCTGCCACTGGGGCCTTCGGTGGAGCTCCCTGCGGGGCCACGAACCGCGTGATGGGTGTGCCGAAATGGACCAGGGCCGGCATGCGAACTTTGCCACTGGCGCCCTCGATGGAGCTTCCCACGGGACCACGAGCCGTGTGAAGGATGCGCCGACATGGGCCGGGGCCGCCATGCGAACCCTGCCACTGGCGCCTTCGGTGGAGCTCCCTATGGGGCCACGTTGGGCATTAGCTCGAGCTCCTGATGGGGCCACGAAACTTGTGAGGGGTGTGCCGAAATGGGGCGGGGCGCCATGCGAACTTTCCCTCTGGGGCCTTAGGTGGAGCTCCCTATGGGGCCACGAAACGTGTGAGAGTTGTGCCGAAATGGGCCGGGGCCGTCATGCAACCTTTCCCTCTGGGGCCTTAGGTGGAGCTCCGTATGGGGCCACGAAACTTGTGAGGGGTGTGCCAAACTGGGGCGAGGCCGCCATGTGAACTTTCCCACTGGGGCCTTAGGTGGAGCTCCTTATGGGGCCACGAAACGTGTGAGGGGTGTGCCGAATGATGATGATGATGATGATGATGATGATGATGATGATGATGATGATGATGATGATGATGATGATGATGATGATGCTGATGATGCTGATGATGCTGCTGATGCTGATGCTGATGATGATGATGATGATGATGATGATGATGATGATGATGATGATGATGATGATGATGATGATGATGATGATGATGATGATGATGATGATGATTGATGATGATGATGATGATGGATGATGTGTGATGGTGATGATGATGTGATGGTGATGTGATGTGATGGTGATGGTGATGGTGATGGTGATGGTGGTTGGTGATGGTGGTGATTGGTGATGATGATTATGATGATGATGATGATGCTGATGATGCTGATGCTGGTGCTGATGCTGGTGCTGATGCTGATGCTGATGCTGATGCTGATGATGATGATGATGATGATGATGATGATGATGATGATGATGATGATGATGATGATGATATGATGATGATGATGATGAATGTGATGATGATGATGGTGATGATGAATGATGATGATGATGATGATGTGATGGTGATGGTGATGATGATGATGCTGATGATGATGATGATGATGATGATGATGATGATGATGATGATGATGATGGGAGGAGGGAGGAGGGAGGAGGGGGAGAAGGGGGAGGAGGAGGATGAGGAGGAGGAGGAGGAGGAGAAAGTGAGTGAGTGAGTGAGTGAGTGAGTGGGTGGGACGCGGGGCGCTGTCTCTTCAAAACGAGGACCCAACACCACAGGATGGTGGGGAAAAAACAGAAAAGGCTCTTGCTCAGGATTACCCCGGGCTGCCCTGGGCTGCCGGGCGGCACTTGGCGCTGCTCTGCTGCCACGGGGTCGCCCGTGCACGGCCAATGCCAGGCAACGCCAACCAGTGCAGAACCAGTGCGAAGCAGGGCCTGGCAGCGCCAAGCAATGCCAATCAGCGCAAATAAAGCCCAAGCAGGGCTAGCCCATGCAAGGCAAAACAATGGAAAGCAGTGCGAAGCAATACGGTCCAATACAAAGCAATGCCAATCAATGCCACGCAGCGCCTAGTAACGCCAAACAATGCCAAGTAACGCGAAGCAACTCAAAGCAACGCCAACCAATGCAAAGCATTGTTGAGCAACGCCAAGCAGTGTCCAGCAACGATTCCAAGCAATGTCAAACAACGCCAAGCAATGCCAAACAAAGCCCAGGAACGCCTGCCAGGCAATGCCAACTTCTCTGGGGAGAAAAAGACCTTCAATTGGAGTCGCGCGAGCTTCACATATGTGTTTCTTCGCGCACTTTGATGCCACCCCAAGGTTGCGACCAGGATATGGGGGGCAATCGGCCTTGCTGGTTGCGCCTCCTCGTCGCTTTCCACGGGCACCCTCGATCGGGGGTCGGCGGTTTTAAGCCGAGTATTTATTGCGAAGGTTTAGGCGCGCGCGCGCCGCGCGCCCTCTTTTCACCTACCGGGGGGTCGCCTCGCACGGGCGTGATGCTTCAAAATCAAGGACCGACCACAACATGGTGAGCTTTGTTGGAGCATTTGCTGGTTATGTTTCGTTTCGTGGTTCGTTTGTTCCAACCATCCTGTGGTGCTGGGTCCCCGTTTGAAGAGACAGCGCCCCGCGTCTCCTCTTCTCCTCTCCTCCTTCCTCCTCCCCCTCCTCCCCCACTTTGTCACACCCTTCACACGCTTCCTGGCCCCATAGGGAGCTCCACCGAAGGCCCCAGTGGCTGCACTCGCCTGCGTTTCCCCCCGCCCAGTACAACGTTTCGTGGCCCCATAGGGGGCTCCACCGAAGGCCCCAGTGGCGGTGTCCGCATGCGTTCCCCCCACTCAGTACAATGTTTCGTGGCCCTATAGGGAGTTCTGCCGAAGGCCCCAGTGGCTGCCCCGCCCCACTGCGGCGCACCCCTCACACGTTTCGCGGCCCCATAGTGGTTTCCGCGTAAAGCCCCAGTAACAACACCCACATGGCGGCCCCGCCCCACATCGGCACACCCTTTGAATGTTTCATGGCCCCATGAGGAGATCCCCCGAATGTGATACCCGCAACGACGGTACTCACAACCGCATATGGTTGGGCCATTCGTCAGGATAGTTGCTCTCAACGCCTCGCCTCGCTGTTCGTTTCGTTCAGCACCGGTTTCGCTGTAATTGTTCGTCTGCAACGTTGGGCCTTGTTTCGTTTTCCGTTTTCGCGCTATTTCGTTCTCGTTTTGTTCGGTCCTTGCTTAAAATATGTTCTAATTCCGTTTTAACGCTATTTCGTTTTAGTTCCGTTTTAACGTTGTGGTCCGTCCTTGCTTAAAATATGTTCTTCCCACCGCCACGGTGGCAGCGGTCGCCTGGCCGAGCCTCGGCGGCGGCGCGGCGGCAGGAGGGCCGGAGCGCTGCCTGCCTGCCTGCTTGACGCCCAGGTCAGCCTGCCCGTTCTCCCCCTCTTCGCCCCGCCCCCCCCTCCGAAGGGAGGGAGAGGAGAGGAGGGGAGAGGACCGAGGAGGCACCAGGGCTGACCTCTGCTCCATCGAGGCGGGGCGAGAGGCGAGGAGGAGGCTCGCCAGGAGAGGCGGCGGCGGAGAGGAGCCAGAAGGCAGAGCTTTGTGCCAGGGAGGAGGAGGAGGAGGAGGAGGTGGAGGAGGAGGTGGAGGAGGAGAGGGTCGAGGAGCGGAGGGGCGCTCCGGCCGCGCGCTCGGCGCCGCCGCCCTCGTGGCCGCCCCGACGGGTCGCAGGGGGGCGCGGCGCACGCCGTGCCCGCCTGCGGGCCGGAGCCCCGGCGGGGTGCGCGGGCTCCGCGCTGCTCGGCTGCGCTCGGAGGAGGGCGAGTTCCGGAGATCCGACGCTCCAGAAAAGTTAAAGCGGGCGGTTTTTGCCAGTTTTCGGCCTCCAGGGGCCCTCGCCGGGCCTCGGGAGCGTCAAAAAACTACTCGGGACGAAAAACCGGTCCCAGGGAAGTGGTCCAGACCTCCTTGGTCCACGCACCCAAAAAATTAGAGCAGCCGGATGTCTGGGTTGAGACAACGGCAGTTCACCGATCGGGCCGAACGAAAGGGGGGGATAGGGGAAAGGGGGTGTCACGAAATCTGCTGCATGCAGCTGGTTTCGGCCCCGCCGCCGGGCCCATTCCTCGACACATGGCCGCCTCCGGCGCCGGGAGGCGCCGGGAAAATCAGCTACGCGAGCTGATTCTCAAACCCCCCCTTTGCTATCCCTCCCTTTCGTCCGGCCCGAGAGCTGAGGCAACCGCAGTTCACCGAGCGCGTTCCACTACTCGCAAAGAGCCTACTCGCAAACGCCCGAAAGCCACATGTCTGCTTCGACGTCATTGATCGTAGATCTCACGCGGCGGATCCAGTCCATTTGCGAGTAGCTGCTTTGCGAGTAGTGGAACGCGCTCGTCTAGTAGTTGGCCTTCGGGGGCGGGACTCGTCACCGCGGCTGGACGCGGCTCGGAAAACGGATGCGTCCGGACCCGCCCGGCAGGGGTCCAGGTGCCGGTTTGGAGCCGCCGTCGTCTCAGCGAGCCGTGCTCCGAGCGTGCCCGGCGGAAGCCGCGCACCAGAAGCCACCCTTGCTTGGTGTCGCTCTTGCGTGCATCCGGGTAGTCTCATGAGTCATGAGAGCTCTGGGGCCGCAGGATGGTGAGTGGGAGGAAGGGAATGGCCAGGACGGGCGCGGCGGCGCGGACGATGAAGAGGAGGGGATCGAAACGGAGAGGACGACGAGAACGGGGGAGAGATGAGGAGGAATAGAACCAATTCAGGCCTAGATTTGGAGAAGGAGGAGGAGGAGGAGGAGGAGAAAAGCCACCGGCCCCGGGCCCCCGCGCCGCTGCGCCGGGTCCCGGGGGGGCCAGCGTCAGCGCGCAGCCGCGATCGGTTGCGCCCGTTCCCCGTCGACAACAACGCCTGGGAGCAAAACTTCATCCACCTGTGGGTGATGAACTGCGGCTTCAACATCATCCGCGAGAAAAAGATGAACCGCGACTACAACATCAGCCGCCAGTCGTTGAACTAAAAAGGTTACGAGACTGGTCCGCTTCTTGTGAAGACGTGCCGGCAGGGATGCCGAGCCACCAGAACTGTTTGAAGACCCATTTGCCGGGTCACCAGCAGAACCACGAGAGCCACAAGCTGAGCTACGAGGGCCGCAAGCTGAGCTACGAGAGCCACAAGCAGGGCTACGAGGCCCACCAGCTGAGCCACGAGGGACACCAGCTCAGATACGAGGGCCACCAGCAGAGTTGCGAGGACACCCAGGTGAGCAATTGGAGCTACCAGTACAGTAAAAAGGGTCACGAGCAGAGTTTCAAGAGCCGTCGGCAAAGCCACGAGGTCCACCTGGAAAGCTACTAGAGCCACAACCTGAGCTTCGAGAGCAATGGGCAGAGCTACTACCGCCTCCAGCCTCCAGCAGAGGTTCCTGGGCCACCAGCGGCCCTTCAAGAACCACAAGCTGAGCTACGAAGACCTCAGGCACAGCTACGGAAGCCCCCAGAAGAGTTTCAAAACCCACCTGCCGAGATACGCGGGCCACCAGCAGAGCCAGGAGAGTCACAAGCTGAGCCACGAGGACCGCAGCACTAGAGCCACAAGCAAGGCCACGAGGACCACCGGCTGAGCTACGAGGACCACCAGCTGAGCTGGCGGAGGCACCAGTTGTGCTACGAGGGCGACAAACAGAGCTACAATGGCAACCCGCAGAGCTACCAGGGTCGCCATTGGACCTTCTAGGCCGACAAGCTCAGCTACGAGGACCACAGGCACAGCTACTACAGCCACCTGAAGATGCACCAGGACCTTCAGCAGACCTTCGACGACCACAAACTGAGTTTCGGGGCCCAGAGGAATAAGTAGGAGAGCCACAGGCAAAGCCACAATAATTCCGAGCTGAGCTACGAAGACCACACGCACACCTCCCAGATCTACGAGTGCCACCTGCTGAGCTACAAGGGCCACAACCACAGCTACGCGGACTACAGGAAGAATTAGCAGCGCCTCTTGCAGAGCTAGAAGGGCGACGAGCTGAACTGCAAGGGCCAAAAGGAAACATCCGAGAGTCACCGGCTCAGCTACAAGAGCCACCTGCGGAGCTACCCGGGCCACAACTTGAGCCACGCGGGCAACACCACAGATCTACAAGGGCGACGAGCTTCAGGCCACGAGCAGACCTCCGAAGGCCACCAGCACAGCTACGAGGACCACTTGCTGAGCTATCTGGGCAACACGCTGAGCAACGACCGCCGCGAGCACAGCCAAGGGCAGAGCTACGAAGACAACCTGAGGAGCGACGGAGGCAACCACCTGAGCTACAAGAACCTCCAGCAGAACGGACTACAGGAACAAGCCGAAGTACCTGGACATGCTGGACTACGACGAGTGGCACCAGCCCGAGCTATCGGGCCTGAAAGCCAGAAGCGCCACAATGGCCTCGAGGATACTCTGGGCGCGTGGGATACCACCACGCGGCGCTGGGCGTTCAAATCTGGATCGACGGTAATCAGCGTTAAGCGTACAGTACCAACGTCGGGCCCATCGACAAGCATATGCCTCGACATGTTCCACGACGGAAGCTTGTTTTACGGAATATACGACCCGATGGTGCATTAGTTACAGTCAGGCCACTACGAGGAGCCGCTGATTATGGTGCTCCAGTCTAACATCCACGTGCACGCGCCACGTCTACAGCGCTACAAACAAGGTATTCCGAGCACAGTGGCACCGCCAAGGTATTACGTCTACGGCGAGTACATATGCGACATCCCCTGGGTGATCGCTCCCATCACTCTTTCCCGCTCCCTCGGTGGCCTCTGGTCAGAGGATGGTCAGCAAAATGGCCCCTGGCGTGCGGCGCCTCCGCGGTCTAAGCCCCGCGCCCGCGCACGCGGCGGCGACGCGGCGGAGTGGACATCGCTCCCACCGAGTGCGGAGTGGAAGAGGATGAGAAGGAAGGGAGGGAGGGAGGGGACGGACGGAGGAGAAAGGAGTGACGGAGGGAGGGCGTCGGAGCAAAAGGGTGATTGGACAAGCTAGGTGCGCTCGCGCCACATCTGGCATCCGACCCCTCCCTACCATGGATCTATCCGCCAACGGGTGTCATCGCGGACTTGGAACTTCCAAAAGGACCACATCGTGCCACGCGCAATATGACAAGGGGAGCTGTGTACATTGGGGGAGGTGGCAGAAGAGCAGATGGAATAAGCGAAGGATAAGGAATCAGGAGGACGAGGAGGAATTGCAGCAGCACGGGCAGGAGAAGCGGGAAACGGATCAGGGGAAGGCGGGGGAGGGAAAGGAAGGGGGGACAACGACGAGGAAACATTCGGATCCAGAAATGTTGCCCGCGTCGCGGCGAGAGCGCCATTCTGAACGACGAGGGCGAAACGCCGATCCTAAAATGACGCCAGCGTTGCACCAGGAGCACCAATTCTGGAGGACCGAAAAACCATTCAGACTGAAACACGCGCTTTGCTTGTTTGCGTTAACGCGCTCTTCCCTTTAATCGAAGACCATGCAAATCCGGTGCACAAAAACAAAAAAAAAAACGCGAAATCAGGACGCATTCGGGTGAGAGGAGAGTAATACTCATATTATGGAGTTGGATACGGCGGGTAGGAGGGGACAAAGGAGGAGGAGGAGGAGGAGGAGGAGGAGGAGGAGGAGGAGGAGGAAGACGACGACGAGGTGGAGGAGGTGGACGAGGAGGAGGAGGGGAGGGGAGGAGAGGTGCGGGAGAGGGGAGGGAGAGAGGGATGGAGAGGGGGAGAAGACGAGCGGGAGGAGGACGGTTGGCGTTTCATACTGAATTGTGATTTTACATACACACACACACACTTTTATCTTAAAAACGGAAACATGGCGAACACTTGAATACGTTAGTTGACAGGATAGCATTAGATCTGTCCGTCCACCCGCACTTGGCATTATGAGGTTTGTTCTGTGCAGTCTGGGCCCGTCCTCGGCTAGACCGCGTGACTTCACACGGCATGCGAAACAAGAGAAACAAAATAGAAGAGAAGGAGGAAAGAACAAGCGGCGTATGTTCTATTACGGGCTGCCCACTGCGAGGAGCTTCTGCGAGATGCGTCCACCGCCTCCCGCGCCCAGTGTTGTGCAGCCGCTGCGCATGTGTCCCCGCTGGTGTCTGCACGGCCCGGGCTGCCTTTGTCTGTGTCTGTCGTCGCCGCTCTCGGAGCCTCCGAAGTGGAGTGGGGGCTTGCAGCGGTCGACTCCTCCTCATCAGCATGCTTCTCCTCGTCCTCCGTATTTCCCCCACCCTTCCTCGGCCTCCTCTTCCTCCGCCACGTCCCCCCTGTTCGTGTTCCTCCCTCTCCGCCCTTCTCGGAACCTCCGCCCCCATCCCCCCCTCATTCCCCATCCTCGTCTTTCTCTCCTCCACATTCTTCTCCTCCTCCTCGTCCTCATCCTCTTCCTCCTTTTCTGCCTCCCCCCACTCCTCAGGGGCAGGGGGGGTAGGCTCTCTCTCTCTCTCTCTCTCCTTATCCTCCTCCTCTTCCTCCTCCTCCTCCTCCTCCTCTTCCTCCTCATCATCATCCTCATCCTCATCCTCATCCTCCCTCCTCCCTCCTCCTCCTCCTCCTCCTCCCCCTCCTCAGCAGCAGCAGCAGCATCATCCCTCTGCCCTTGACCATTTTCTTCCGCCCCACTCCTCTTCCTTCGAGAAGGAAAACCTGTACCAAACGTGAACTGTTAGAAGTGTGCGCGAATTTCTCGAATCGGCGCTGGACCCCGCGGCGCCTCTGGCGCCGCCCAGTGCCGATCCAAGGAAGAAATATTCGCGGACCGCCGAGAGTTTATGTTCACGCCGTGCTTATTCCTCTGCTCCTCCGCCCCTCGCCCTCCCGGCGCCGCCCAGTGCCGTCCCAAGAAATCTACAGTCGGGGCGCTGAAGAAGGAACCCTTTTCGTTGGGGAGGGGCTCCGTGCTCCTTGATTGCTTCACAATTTGCCCGGGTTTTTTCCTTACGTTTGCGATGGGAGATCAAAGTTCTACTTGTGGATCGAAGGGGCCTCTCGTTCCTTGTTTAGGGTTCCTTGGGTCAACGCCCCGAAATCGCTGGGCGAGGGCGGGGGGGGGCGGGGCGTCACTGAGCCCGACAGCCTCCCCCCTCCCCCCCCTCGCAGGCCGCTCGACGGGGCCGCCCCGGCCGCGCCCTCTGCTGGGAGGGCCCCGGCCCGCCTTGCCTGTGTCGGACGCCTCGCGGCGTGGCGCTCACCGCCGGGCCCCAGGGCAGGTTTAGGTCGGACATGCCCTTCTACAGGAGGAACATTCAAACATACATATATATATATGTATGTATTCATATACACATATATATATATATATATACATATACATATACATATATACATATTCTCATACGCACCTCTCCGAGGGAGTAGAGCTCAGAGGCGATGAATGCGTAGACGGGGCGCCGCGTCCGCGATGTTTCTGGCCGTTTCGCTCGGGACATCCTCGAAATTCTGAAAATCGGTGGCACTCCTCACGCAGATCGTGACGTCAGGGTCCAAAAACACATGGCAATTGCAACATTCTAACATAAAACCTTCAAAAACACATAGTAATTTCAATGATTTTGACCCCGATTCTCAGAGAATGGAGATTTCGCCTGAGACATCCTCCCAAAACCGAGCCTCGACGTACCTTCTGGTACCCCAGACCCCGCCTCGGAGCATCTTGGGAGCCTCCTGGAACCTCCTGGGGCCTCCTGGGGCTTTCTGTACCTTCTGGTATCCCAGACCCCGCCTCGGAGCTTCCTAGGGGTCTCCTGGAACCTCCTGGGGACTCCTGCGGCCTCCTGGAGCCTCTTGGGGCCTCCTGGAGCCTCCTGAGGTCTTCTGGGGACTCCTGAGGCCGCCTGGGGCCTCCTGGGGCCTCAGAACTACATGCACACACAGAGACACAAATCACACCCAACACATCACACGCTAGACAAACATAACACACACAACACCTACAACGCACAGAAAACACGCACAACACAGAGCACACATCACACACACACACACAACACTCACAATCCCGGGGCCTCCTGGAGCCTCTTCCGGCATCCAAGTCGGGCCTCCTGAGGTTTCTTGGGGGGCCCTGGTACACACATCGCAAGGTGTGGCAACCCCCTTTGCGCTCGAGTGCGACCTCGATCTTAGATTCTTCTGCGTTCACCTCCTGCCTCTTCCCCTTCTCTTAGGCACGCCCTGGCGGCGCCGCCCCAGCTTTCCCTTCTCCATCTCCGATCCTGCAGTCATGGTGTCTTCCTCCTTCAAGCGCCCTTTCAGATTTTGTTTGTATGAGCCTGGGCACACACGTGCCACTTGTATTGGGGACGAGTTTCTTTCTATTTTCGAATATGTTTTGGCTATTTTCTATTGTTCGTCCAGAATCCGCCTGTAAGAGGACGTGCCCGACCGAAGGGCAGGTCGAAGGGCCGGCGGAGGAGACGACGACTGGCGAGGGTCGCCGTGCGGCTGGCGTGGTATGGATGGCGTGCGATGTGACGCCGTTGGCCCGCTTAATACACGTTATCCCCCACTTTGGGGATACAGTGGAGACCCATGCCAAGAGATACCCTGGTTGCCTCCAGGGTGCCCTGGGTTTCGATGGTTTCGCTATGGAAAGCGTGACGTCCCCACACCAAAAGTCACCGGACGTCCTGGGGTCTCAGGATTGGGTTTCTTGCGGAAGGTTTCTTGTGGCCGGGCCCCCCCCACCGTATAGCGTGTACCGAGGAGGCCCTGGCAGGGGTATGGCGTGCACGGAAGGGGCCCTCGCGGATACATCGCCTCACGGGGATAGTGCCTCCTTCGAAGATCGATGTTGCACGCTCTTGGCCACGCCAGCCGCGAAGAAAACGGGTCCTGAGGGAGACGTCGGTGGTTCAAAGATGTGTGCCTGAAACAACTTAAGCCCACCCTCGCATGCTTTCCTATCCTTGGGCCCCCATCCCTCAGGACCCTATTCTTGAACCACCCAAGACGGTACCTCAATCCGTGAGGAGGAGGAGGAGGAGGAGGAGGAGGAGGAGGAGGAGGAGGAGGAGGAGGAGGAGGAGGAGGAGGAGGAGAGGAGGAGGAGGAGGGGAGGAGGAGGAGGAGAGGAGGGGAGGAGGAGGAGGAGGGGTTGGAGGAGGAGGAGGAGGAGGAGGAGATGGAGGAGAGGAGGAGGAGGCTAGCTTTTGGGGTCCTTTGGCCCCTCCACGGGCCAGGAGGGCCTGCCAACAAAGATAGGCCAGGACGGAGAAGCGCCCTGGCGACCAGGGAGACGACTGGCGAAGATCTCGGGGGCAACGTGCAAGGGGGGATAGGTTTAAGTCGGGCCTGTCCCTCTGCAAGGGGAATACTCAAAAATAGTCAAGGACTAGTCTGTGAACCATTTCTTGAGTATTTTGACGTATTTTTCTAATATTTGTTTATTCTTCGTCCAAAGTCCCCCTGTAGGGAGACAGGCCCGGCCTAGGATAGGTCCAGGGCAAAACGCATCGACCCCCGATCGCCCAGTGACCGCCGATGGGGGCCCGATAGCCCGCCCCGCCCAGGCACGTTCGGATCCGCTGTCGGCAAGGGCGCCCTGGAGGGCGCGAAGTTATTCGCGCTTCGCGGTTCGGCTCCGATTCCTCCTCATCCTCTTCTCCCCTGGGAGGCGGCGCGAGAGCGCAAAGTTATTCGCACTTCGCGCAGCGCGAAGCGCGAAGTTGGGAGCCCTTGTGTCGGGGGCCTGTCGCCGATCCATCGGCGATGTGTCGCCGGTTCCAGGTCGACGTTCCCCCCCCCTGAGCCGGTCCCCCCCTTGACGTTCCTCCCAACTGAGGAGATGATTGGATCGCCATGCAGGAAACAGGTCCTCAGGGTTTGCACCGTTTTCTGGGGCTCCTGGAGCCTTTTCTGGACGCTGGGGACGGTTGACAAAAGCATGCAACACCAGTTCGGGCTGAAGAAGCGGTCCTGGGAGAAAGCCTCTCGGGGTCCAGGTCCCGTTTCCCTCGATGACCCAGCTGCGTCTTGCCAGGGGGAGGAAGCAGCAGGAGCGCGGGGGGAGGACGCGGAGGAGTGCGACGATACAGGCGACAGCGACGACGGTGACGATGATTGGTGGTTGGTTCTCGAGGTCGATGATTGGTGCTTTATGTGGCCCATAATAAGAGTTAACAACAAGTATAACGTGGCGCATAATATTTTATATAGAAGGGGGAGTGAATATGAGGGAGAGTAAGGGGGAAGAGAGAGGGAGATTGTGGGACGAGAAAGATGGAGGCGATAAGAAGGAGAAAAAACGTAACGACGACGGCGAGGTTGGAGGGAGGAGGGGGGTAGAAGGAAGATGAGGATGGAGGACGGGGAAAAGAGCAGAAGGACGAAGAGGAGAAGGAGGAGGAGCATAAGGTCAGCGACTTCGCAATGGGTACTCACTAACGGGTACTCTAAACTTTCGGTGTCCTTCGGTGCACTGCAGAAGTGCCCGCATCGAGGAGGGTTAGATTGGCCGCGCCGTTGGCCAAGGTACCCGTTTGCGGAGCACACGATAAGGAGAAGGACGACGACGACGACGACGACGACGAGGCTGGAGGGAGGCAGGAAGGAGGCAATGCTTGCGCGGCGAGGGGGAATGAGCAGGATCAAGGGGATCTGGAAAAGCGAAGGAGAAGCAGGATGATTGACATGGATGGGTGTAAGGGAAGGAATAGCAGGAGCGAGAGGAAATATCACAATATTCCAGGATGCAGAGTCTGCTGATGAGTAGGCAATAGGAGGATGGGGAACGGAGGAGAAGGGAAGAGCGGAGGATGGAGAAGGACAGGGAGTTGGAGGGAGAGTGGCATGGAGGGAGGTGGGGGAAGGCATGAGGGAAATGATGATTGATGGAAGGAGGAGGAGGATGATGAGGAGGAGGAGGAGGAGGATCAGCAGCAGCAGCAGCAGAAGCAGGGGGAGGTGCCTGTGCGAGTGGAAAATCAGTTCGGGTGAGCTGGCCCGAGGGCGTTTCGAAGTGCACCCACAGCCGAAGCCTAATGCCACAGCTGAATCGCACAGGAATGGCGGGGGACCACCCTGCAGGGTAGGCTCACAGCACATCATCGCTCCAAGGAGCAGGACGAGGAGGAAACTAGAAGAGCAGGGAAGGTTAAGAATATCACAAGTGTGTGGGCAGCGTCCTGCAGACCGCCCCGCGCCCCGCCCGCCCCAACGGCGGGGAGCGGCGTCCGGCCTTGACGGTGCGAGGCTGCCGAGCGTAACCGCTTTAGCACGAGAACAGGTTTGCTCTTCCCTCCTTCCTTCCCCCACCCCTTTCCTCTGCCCCTTTCCTCTGCCCCCCTATCCGTCTCTTTCTCTCTCTCTCTCTCTCTCTTTCTCTTTCTCCGGGGCTCGGCCCGCTCATCTACTACGACTCCTGAGGCTGCGCCTTTCCGTGCCGCCTCTCTGTAAGCACGACAGGTTCTTCCGGGTACGAGTGACATACATATATGCATATGTGTATACACATATACATATATGTGTGTATGCGTATCACCTCTCCTGGTCCGTGTCCTTCCTCGTACGCCTCCGCCTGGCCCATCGGTATCAGTTGTTCGGCATGTGCCACCTTTAGTTATTGCAGAAGTGTCTGCTCTGCTCTGCAGATCACTTCTACTGCCTGCGATTATGTTGGGTGCCCGCGGCCTGGCCTTCATAAGCTCGGCAAGGGAGAGGATGTCTTTTCTTATTTCCATTTCCTGTCCCCTGACGTTTCGCGTTGTCCCCCCCCCCCCCCCGCCTGGCGCCCCCCCCCCGGCGCGCTCGGACCCAAGGGCTGGTTGTCCCAGCGTTTCGTGACACTGGGTTTGGAGGCTCACTTGCGGGATCAGCTGCCCGCTTGCTTGGATTCCAGGTATGATGCGCGTGCGATGTTTGAGTTTTTGTTGTTCAAACTTTGTAGACAGCGGGCTGACTGGGGGCTTGAACAGCGCGGCAGATCTGTCGGTCCCAGGGCGTTTATATATGCTTGAAACAAGCAGTGGACCCGGCTGGTGTTTGATCTGGCCCATTTGCATCACTCCGCTTGGTGAGGTCGATGTTCATTCGTGCGTGAGAGCATTTTCCCGCAATGTTGCACAGATGGGGCATCGGGCGCCACAGTGCTGATTGAAGCGTCGTATTATCGAATCGCCGTTTGCGTCAGTCGCGTTCTCTCCGTGGCTTTTTTTTCCTGCACCTTTTCTCTGGCTTGTCAGCAAGTGAAAAATCAAGCAATGCCGTAATCGAGTCGAGGGGAAAGCCCTTCCCTTTAATCCCTCCCCCGTCGGCGAGGGGGCGGGGGTTGGGGAGGGGGTGCGCGGAGGATTCCGGGGAGGAAAGAATGGGGGTCAGATGCACATCCCACCCCGGGTGTCCCGGGGCCTCTGAAAGTACCCTCAAACGCCAAGAGCGTCCCAAGAGGCACCCCAGATGGTCCAAGAGCGTCCGCCATTGGCCAACGATCGGTCCAAAACGCTTTTGCGCCCTGCAGGTTGCCTCGAGGCCTCGAAGACGCCCCAAGGGCACTCCGCTCCAGGAGCCCACGAGGCCCAAGAGGCCTCCAGGACTGCCCAGGTGGCCTCCGCGCCAGGACTCCACGGACACTCCCGCGAGGGCCCCACGCGGCCAAATTCGTTGATTGTCCCTTGGTATTGTAGATAGAGGCGGTTTCGCCTTTTTCACTTCCCGCCGCTCCAGAGCGGCGCAGGAGACCCCCCGAATCGCCCCAAGACGGCCGAAGAGGTCCCCGACGGGGCTTCAGGACAGCCCAAGAAGACCCCAGGACGGCCCAAAACGCCTCCAAGACGGCCCAAGAGACCCCCACAAACCGGTTCCAAGAGCGTGCCCAAGCTGGAGGCCCGAACGGACATTTCGAGCCCGTGGCCCCACGAGAAAGACCCACAAAAGGTCCAGCAGAAGCCCACGGAGGCCTCCAAGAGGCTCCCAAAAAGCCCCCAAGAGGCCCTCAAGTTCTTCACCAAAGGCCCCCGAGATCCTTCCGAAGCGGCAGCAACCGTTTCAGTAACAGGCAAGCGTTGCAGAAAACGAAAAAGCGTTTCAGTAACAGGCCCAATCGTTTCAGAAACAAGGGAACTCGTTTCAACAACCAACCCCACCAGTTTCAGTTATATGAAACAGTGTTCCAACAAGATGCCGTACCCGCTTCAGTACGCGTCTCAATAACGAGCGGTACTTGTTTCAGCAACAAGGAAACGCGTGAAGACACGGCCTTTCGGCTTTTCGTCGATTACCTTAGCCGCCCCAGCAGCATCACCACCGAGCTCGATTGAAGGGGAGCGCTGCCGCTTGACTGCCCCATAACGGACAATATCCATGAGTTGGCCGGCCGGGTCCGTAAACCAGCTGTGTGCTCCATGTGACAATATTGTTTATCGCGTCGTTCCTTACAATGTTGTTGAAATGCTCGTCGATGTTTTTCTCGAAGAACACGGTGGGCTGACCTTGAGGGCGAGAGTGGAGGATGGAGGTGTCAAGGGGGGCACGCACAAGAATGAACATATCAGTGGGCCTCGTTTTACCGCTGCACGGGTACGATCACGCTTGCCTGTATTAACCCGCTGTGGGCTGGACTCCTTGCACCATGAGTGCAAGCGTGAACATGCGGGTGCGTGCGTGCGCGCGCATGCATTGAGTCCATGCGTCGATCCAAGATTAGCCGCCCCCCAACAACAATGTTCGAACGAACGGTTTTGATCAGGGCACAGGGGCACATGGAATGAACATGTTCAGTTCGTCCGTGGCCCCGGTGGAAGGAATATTTGCATTGAGTAGCTTTCTTATGTCAACTCGATCGACTGTACTAAAATATAATCATATTTGTTCACGCCAGTGGATTCCCCACAAGCAGGGACCTCAGACTATGATCCCAGCCTCGGTTTTGATCGACCAGCGGGGACATGGGCCACAACGCCGTATTTACAGTGCATTCCCACCATGCAAAAAATACGCAAGCTTTACATAAGCTGTAAGCTCGCGGGTTATGCAGTTTATTTGTTGTATATGTGGGAACTCATTATTACCAGCGGAGATTGTATATAAAAATACCCCGTCAAGCAAGCCACCCATGCGCATCGCCGAATAATAGATGGTATGTCGTACTTATTGATAAATTCGTTGATGAATTTGTGTTTGACGTCGTCCTTCTGCAAAGCAGTTTTGTCCATGCGTTTCGTTCGGTGTGTTTGCTGCGTGCTGAACTCGATGTCCATATCCGCCATAAGAAGAAAATGGTGGGTATTAAGTGCGAATGTATGGCTGCTCGATGGTGCCGTATCGTATGGCAGTGTACAGTACGAAACCATACATTACGTAATGCAGTACACATTGCATGCATGTGGGGTGCATTATTGTATACGAGCATATAGGATACCACCATATGCTGGGAAAAGGGTCGGTGAAACATCACATCCAGGGCCATATACTTTGCCATATATGTGGCTGTGTACGGTATTACAGCTACTTCCACACACTGACCCTCCAACGCCGCAATCCCCAAGCTACCAACATGTGCAGATTCTTACCAACCAGCTTGTGCAGACCACTCCGAACACGCCGCAACCACCCAGGCTCAACCCTTCCACCTTCCAATCCCTCAACCACCAGCATGTGCCGACTCTCATCCACCAGCTTGTGCAGACTAGCGCAAAGTTGCAACAATTATTTAAATTAAACAATCCAACCTCCCAAACGCCCAACCACCAACATATGCAGACTCTCTCCCACCAACATTTTCAGACACGACCAAGCCCGCCGCAACCGCCCATACTGAAGCCTCCAACCCCGCAATCCCCAAACCACCAGCATGTGCAGACCCTCATCTACCAATTTGTGCACACCACGGAGTGGACGAAAACATCACATTTCTACGGTATGAAGACCAATTGGGATGGAATGGATATGGTAATGGAAATGCCGATCTTCGGGTACCGGGTGTTCTTCAGACGTGATGGGAAAGGTGTTGTTAGATGCGTGTGTAAGCGCACTACAATTAGTACTATTGTATACGGCGATTGGTTTCCCAAATTGGGCATGCTACATTCAAAAATGGCTCAAGGGCTTCAGAGCTCAAGGGCTTAAGGGCTCCACTTCCCCTTACCCTTACTACCATCTTTTGTCACTCACTGTACTGACACTTTCACTCACTACCTACACCCCTTTATCCACCCCCTCTCACACTACACGATACTTTGGGACTGTGCCGAACAACTGTGCCGACAAATGGTATGGCGAAGGATCATCACCGCCGTCACCGCTGTGGATTGGGGTGGCTGGGGCACTTCATTCTGGGGGTTGGCATCTACATACAGCAGTGCGGGGGACCACGGCCTACATGGCGACCTTGCCGAAGGAATGTTGGCGGGCTACAACTCACGCAACCATGGTATGTACCGGAATGGAGCCCGAGTACTATGCATACCCAGGGTTCGGGCCATGGACGTTGAGCTGGGGTTGGTGTCTTTTGGGCGTGGTATTCGGTGCTGTGATCAGTGGCTTGTTGGTGAAGCAATATGGGGTCCCACGTCAAAATATGCGGTTTGTCTCGGAGGCCGACCGTAACCACCTCGACTTCGTCCACTACGTTCGGGCTGGGGGACCGCCAGCAATACGGGACATGGCCCAACAAGCGGGAGTGTCCGAAACCGTGTTGTTGACCAGAGTCTTTCTCGGCATGCCCGTGGCATCACCACCTGGACTCTGAGGTGTTCGCTCCCGGACACAATGTGCAACGCGAATTTGTACGTATACCCGTTTGGTAATGTATTTGGTACGTGTACTATTGTTTCGGTGTGTGGTTCCAATCTCGGGGTTTTTCGGATGGGTAGCGGCACCCACCCAAACATCATCGGCGACAGTTTCACCAACACCATCCGTGCGTATTCCGGGCCATCGGCGACCGCATCGTGGACGTCACCTTCGACATTTGTGACGGTGAACAGGAATCCGACGATAGATCAGGTAACGACCTCCGATAAGACGTCCATTACGGCTCCACCGACTTGCCGGAATTTGACGATGGATAAAGTTTCTGCGTGCGTATGTTTGTGCGGTGATGCAGTTGGAATGAGATTTACGGATGCGTTGCCTATTTATGGTAATGGTCATGAATACGCCAATTCCGACCCTTTTACCATGTACAACACCATCCTGATCTACGATTTGCGGCAATCGACATCGGTTTTCTCGACGGTTTTGAAACAATGTGGAGTGACGGCGCGGGGTGTTCTGACTATGATTCCGGCTCCGCCCCCGACTCCGGCAGCGACCTCCCATACTGCGGCAGCTACATCAAAACGATGCTATGCGACTTCGGTATGTATGCCGGTGCGGGAGGTTAATAGCATAAAGAATACTTTACCGCGCGCACCTCCAGGTAGACACCTTCCTGCCCCAATTCCTCCGCCCGCCCCGTTTACCCCCGAGACGGAATCATACATGAGTTTTTCTGTGGGCCCTCTTAGCGAATCTATTGGGATCGTCTGCGACATCCTCGCTGGAGCTTCGGATGACAAGGCCACCAGGGAAAGATTCAAAGGCAATTCCCAAAATAGATCCGACGGGGCCCCAGACGCAAAGCTTCCGACCGTGCGGCCGACTGCCTCTAAGACTCCAGAAAACGATTTTCCGACTCCTGCTGACAATTCTGCTAGCAGATCGTACCATCGTCTCTCTTTCCGACTCTCACCCCGATCCCTGTTCCGACTCTTGCTCCGACCTTGGCATCCGACGATATTTCCGACTTTGGTGCGGCACCCCTCTGCAGCTCTACGTTTCGAGGGGCCCTGGGAACTCCGGCAATGGATTCTCAATCTTGTTATGCCAAGTCTGATTCCATCGTTCATGGCTTACCCGATAGAAACTCAATTTGAGTGTGGTTGCGGTTCCGGAGCTCCTTTTGAGGGTTTGGAAGTTTGTTCAGATCTCCCATCTTTCCATGGAGGTTCTTTTAAGAAGTCAATTTAGTTTAATGTGCCCAACTCGACCTCCTCTCTCCCGACACTTGCTCTGATTCTTGCTTCGACTCTTGCCAATTGCAGGTGCTGTTTCTTACAACACGCCCGGCCTGCCCGTTGTTTTCAACGGCTCTGGCGCTGACTCAGAGGTTCTCGCCGACGGAGATGATAGGGAAGACGTTTCCACCGGCACCACCACCAACGGTTGCATCAGCACGGACGTTGGCGTCTACACCAATATTGACGCTAGCTCCCACGACGTCAGCATCCATTCTTATACGGACGCCCATGCTCGCGCTCACGACGATATTACATCGAACATGATTGGGATGCAAACCTTAACCACGGCACGGATGTGTAATTCCGATACCCGCTTGGTTACGACAATAAATACGTGTTTCACGAGGGTCTCCAATACCAGCGGTACGACGTCTATAAGAGACATGGCTTCGAGTGCCAATATGTTCAAAAACACAGCAGCCGCCATGTATGTACAAAATGTTGCGTGGGAGCTGCAAATTTTCGGATATCGGGTATTCTTCATCAATAATGGGTGTTGTGGTGCACGGTGCATTTGCAAACGCATGACAATCGGAACGAAAATGTATTTTTGGACGTCGCCAAGAAGTCTGGCTATGCGGTCAAAAGCAGATAAGATGCTCTCACGAGTATCAAACAAATACGTTTTGCCAAATAAACTATCACCTTGGTATGGCGTTCGCGTGGGGCCTTCACTGGATGAAGCGTTCGCAAAACATGCCCATATTTTACCATACATAGTTTCACCATCGCATGGGGTGCGCATCGGGGAAGCTCAAAACCCTGGACCTACACGAGATGAAGCCATCGCAGCTTTTACGAGCGTTGGGTGTCGCTATGGGTACACCCTCTGATCAACCCCGACCACCACAACCTCTTCAACACCAAGCATCTCCTTCAAGTACCACCGCAATTACTGGGCACGGTATTAATCTACATTCAATTCCCATGCCAGATGGGGCACTCGAAGCCCGGCGACGCGCTATGGCAGCATTGGGGGAAATCGGTTTCAATGTCGCAACAACTACGGCCTCAACGACTGCGGGTCCGACGATGATGCGATCTTTTACGATTCCGACTCTGGTTGCACCGATTTCGGTCCTTGACCCGGTGCGGGGAAAAAATCCAATTCGAAATATTGAACGTCCCCCGCATGAACCCTTGTCCCCAGGAAGAGAAGATTATGAGCCACCTCCGCCTCCGATCCTTTCCGCCCCGCTGCTTCCGCTTGCCGACCCACTCGCACACTTGCCAATCCCGCCCCCCGTCGATCCTGGCCATGTCAGAAGCTCTGCCGACGACGACGTTTCTCCGACCTACCATTCTTGTCTTTCTCATTACCCGGACAGCGAACCAGGCCAGAGCGAGCTCGCAAGTGCTGAGAACCACCCGGAGCACGACCTCCCCCAGCATTGGTAGGTCCGACTGCTGCTCTCCCACGCCCTTCGAATCTCCACGACGTCCTTTTACCTCCCGCGCCTACCCCCACGATGCTTGGTCCTTCATCATCAGTTCAACCCCCGAACGTCGCTCCGACCCAAACGAAACCCCCACTCCCTTCCACTTCGGGGGTTAGCCCCCTCGGCAATTCTACTCCCAATGATGGCTACAACAACCACGAAGCCCCAAAGATCTCCCGCGATCAGGCCCTGTCTGCTCTCCGCGAGTTGGGTATCGTGCCCGGCACGGCTACCCCTGAAGGGCCTCTTACCCCAGTGGCTGATCCTTTTGGTCCGTGTGGTCCGTCAGCACTTTTTTCGGGTCGGGTTGCACCAATCCTTCCACCTACGACCTATGGCACTGGAATGTTGGCTTGCGACAGTGGGGCTATGAGCGATCTAGAGGACGAAGATCCTGACGACCCCCTTCCCCAAGTACTCCCCCTTCACCCGCCCCACTCTGACCAACCACCGATCCCACCTCAAGAGCCACCGCATATCGACCCCGACGCCGACCCCAGACCACCGACAGAAGGATGGTTTACCCAGGCGATTGGTGAGGACCTTCGGGTATTTGTGCCGACTCGCGACGCTCGATGGTCAGTGCTGTCCATCTTGAATCTCTTAGACCGGATTCCCCTTGGTACCCCGGGGGACGAAGCAATGCAACTTATACGGCGACATAAATGGTCTAAACTATTCGTGCCGCTCTTGTGGGCGGCCGCGGGGGACAACAACGACGAGCCATTATTACAGTGGTTACTCCAAGTACTCGAACGATACGGCGGCACGTTTGAGGCTGTGGGTGAAAGAATCAATGCAGAATCTCTTCGGAGAGGCTTTCATGCACTCCGGGGGCTTTCAGACAACTTGGGGTTCTGGATGCGCCTGGTCTTCGAAGATGGCTAATCGAACAAAGGTTTGGTAGGGACGATTTGCCGGAGGGGCATTACATCAACAAAGATACCCAAAACTACCTTATGAACAATGCGGCGAATAGTGATGCTGACGTCATGTTGCTGGAAGCCGGCATCCTGGCATCCGCTGTGTGTTTGCACGAAACACCGCATCTTCGCCGCTACCTTGCAGTGCTCCATCAACAAGTTTCGTCAAGATCGCTGGCCCGCCAACCACCACAGCGGCCGTCGGGGACACAACCAGGACATCGAACTCGAACTCCCTACAACATCCCACGGCCCAATGGTTCGGGCCATATTGCGGGAGTGCCGGATGGGTGGCTACATCTGCGGACGATCAATATGCGCGAGTATATGGAACAACACATACCGATTTGTAAACAGATTCCGACATGCATCCGGGGACCCTGGCTGCGCATTTTGACGCAGGTACTACACGAAGTGGAGATATCTACGGTGCTCTGGGAGATCAACCCTTTGCGAGTGGAGAAATGCCAGCAAGCGTGGAAACTACAATACTCTTACCCCGCCTCTTACTTCATCACACTGCCCGGGGGGGGGGGCAGGCGAGCGGGAAGTAAAACAGCGAGTGGCTTGGTTCGACAATGGGGAGGGGAACAAATTGTACGAGTTTGGTCGTAAGAGCAACAAGGCTGGCGAGAGCAGCAAAGCATCGGGTCGACAGAAGATCTCTGAGAGGACAAAAGTTGATCGAGGTATGGGTTTGGTAAACATGGGTGAACTCAGCCATGCAGCCCGCCCCCTGAGCTCCCCAGGGCTCGCTCCAGGGACCCAAGAGACCCTTGACGAACTTTGCGACACCAAACTCCGCCCGCCTCGTCCCTCCGAACCGTTCCTTCCAGAGTTTACGCAATTCCGACCCCGCGCCAACATACGATTGGACAGGCAAATCTTCGCGGATGTGCTGCGCCGATGTCGACGGGGGCAAAGTGCGGGATTGCGGGGTGGGAGGTATGAGTATGTCAAAATACGCATGGAAGATAATGTTGTTTTTGATGCTCTTGGCGACGTGGTTGAAAGACTCGCCCAAGCACGCATCCCAGACGACATTCGCGACTTCCTCCACGTTTCTACGCTGACCGCTCTCAAAAAAAAACCCAACAACAAGATATAGGGCATTGCTGCTGGAGACACATTCCGCCGGCTGGTGGCAAAAACACTTGCCAGACAACACCAACATGAATTTCGAGACATGGTCCGGCCATTGAACATTGGACTCAGCGACAAGAGCGGCACTGATTCTGCAATACACTTCCTGCAGTACCTTACAGATGCGAAGCCCGAAAAGGTTATTGTAAGCATTGATGGGGTGGGTGCTTTCGACCACGTGTGCAGAACACGGATATTCGATTTTTTTTGGCGAATCCCACCTTACACGGCAGAATACCGTTTGCGCGAATGTGGTATGAGATTACGTCTAAAATCCGATGGGTGGATGAACACGGGAAGTTTTCCATATATTGCAGAGGGACTGCGGGGAACAAGGAGATGCGTTAATGCCGGCCTTGTTCTGCCGGGGCATCGATGTTGCATTCAAAAAGATCCGAAATGGCCGACCGCCGGGCGCAGAGGTCATTGCATATCTCGATGACATCTACGTCGTGCGCGACCCAGACGAGGTTTGTTACGCGCTCGACTTGGTGCAACGAGAACTGTCCACCTCGTGCCACAGCGACGTCAACCTTGGGAAACTGGCGATCTGGGGCCCTACTCTTGCACCATGCCCAGCGGAACTTACTAACACCTCGCCGGACGCATGGAAATGCGAGAAGCCCGACAACGAACGAGGCATCAAGATTTTTGGAACACCGTTTGGAACGGACGCTTTCGTGGAAGCATTTGGGGCACGATCGGCTTGTGAGAGGGAGAAGCTACTACGCTATGTCCCACAGCTCTCCCCTCCCTACAAGCAGCGTGGTTTATGCTCTACTTTTGCGCTGCACCTAGGGTAAACCACTTGCTCAGGACATTGCCGCCGCGCCATGCGCGAATAGCAACAGCATCGCACGACGAGAGCATCTTAAATGTGTTTTGCAACCTATTTGGCATCGCGACTCCGGAGTCATGGAGCTTCGATCTGCATGGGGTTACATACGACAACGTGGTTGCTCAAGCGGCCCCCCCCTACGGTTCGGAGGACTAGGATTACGGGATTCGGCAAGGATTGTTCCAGCTGCTTTCTGGCCGGAATTGTTATGGCGATTCCCTGGGCTGGGGCAGAATATGGTTTTCCATCTTACGACACTCCGAACTAATCTTGCAGACGAGGTGCCCCGGGGGCCGGCGTGCCTCCTTCACGCAAAACGTGCCGGGAACGTGTGGAGAAAGGGGGTTGGGCAGAACATTTTGCATGGCATGACATTGCAACCGGCTTCCGGCCGCCTGAAGCCCCTGACCCCATGGGCACATGGATCGCAATTCCATGCATCCAATGTTTTAGAGAAAACGGCGCAGGAACAACTTCGACAAACATTACCCGCAGAACTCTTCATGGCGAATACAAGCTCTCGTGGAAAATCACGCTGCAATCGCGTATGGGTCCATATGTTAGCGTATGATTGACAATCTGCCCTACACTTCCCGGTACGACAACAACGATACACTGAAATATGCGGCGCGGCGACGACTAGGACTCTTGCACTGACGTGCGACGGACCTGACCCGCACGGGTTTTCCCGACTTGCCGACAACGACGGTGCCCGCCTCCACGCACGGCATACAAAAATGGTGTCGGTATGGAGGCAAGTATTTACGGAGGTTGGGGGTCATGTGCCACATGGTAATGTTGAGCGTTTCCTCCGGCACACTTACATCCCTGTGCCGGCTGGGGATTTGCAAAGACTTGATTTTATTGTTCCGGGGGTTATCGGTTGCTCATGCTCGTGCCCCTGTTTTGCGATGTATGTGTGATGTCTCCAATCTCCCGCAGCGGCAAACCCCGACCAGGAACGAGCAATCAAGAAGAGCGCTTATTGACGAACGAAGAGAATAAGAATAATGCCACGCACCAGGAGATGCGACGACAGTGTTGGGGAAAGTATTATCATTGGGGTCTGAAGTATATGGCAGATGGGGAAGGCAATCCATTTTGTCAGTGCCTGCTCTAGTTTATGCACACACGCGCGGTATGCACGCACGCGTCCGTGAAGGCGCCGCTTCAGGCCTCCTCCACCGATGGTGGAGGATGTTAGGCATAACCTTAGAGTCCGCTATCGCGTATGCTGTTTTGCACGACGGGGCCGACCTACAGGACACACCGCTGGAGGCGGTACCTGGGTTGGCCGACCTTGCGATCGTGTCATTCCTCCTCCTCTTCCTCCTCCTCCTCCTCCTCCTCCTCCTCTTCCTTTTCCTCCTTTGATATTGTTCAGCGCGCTGCTACAACGTCGGCATTTCACCTCATTTGGCGTTGTTCGCGCCCGGTGCCATTGCCACTGTATTCAAGTGATTGAGCGTGGGAAGAGGGAGGGGGGAAATGCACGCGGTTATCGTATCAATATAATCTGCCATATCGGTTCTTTCCAACGTCGGGTGTCCCCACTCGACAGGGCCTTACAATTATTAAGCTTCGGACCGACAAGTGACAATCGTACGGCTGGAAACGGGAATCGACCATCACCTGCTACCACAGCATCCGGGCTTTTACGACCGCAACTACGACTACATCGGCCCGAACACAGACCACCTACTACGGCAATTCTCGGTCCGCTTTCCCACCCCCCCGGCATAACTCCGCACCCACTCGTCCACCCATCCTATCCCTGCTCCCTTGGCTTCCGCAAAACCTCAACCATTTTCGCCAGGTAGGGCTGAATATGACCTCCCACCCCACCCAACCGTGCTCTTGAATTGATGCAGTTGGGACCTCGAAAAACATATCTGATAGGGGTTCCAACTCAAAGAATTTCCGATGTCATTCCAGTGTAAACTTTTCTTGTGCCCAGACTTCCAACCCCATTGCAAAGCACCGGATCTCCCACGGGCAATCGCTCAAGCACCCCCCCGACTGACGATTTCGGGACACTCCTGACTGACGATTTCGAGACACTAGCACAAACCGCGACATTTTACCTGGCGACCAGGGCGCCATGAGCGACCTGGACAATGACAGTGACGATGACGGCTTCACCATTACAAACCGACGGGGGGGCGATAAGTTAAGAGGCAGTGATGGGCAAACGCAAGCCCCACCGCCTCCAGGCAACGAAAGCCCACCTCCACCCGAGCGCGAACCCCTGTCCACCTCCACGCAGCGAAAAACCGCCGCCACCTCCGCCTGGATTAGAACCCACCGTTGCACCTCTTCCGACGCCTGCACCACGAGCACCCAACGGGGCGACATCGACAGAAGACAGCAAATCAGGCCTGGATGGGCTAATCCAGATGGTGCAACAGATACCGAGGGATGCAGATAACCAGAATATTATCAAACATATTCGGCGAGGCAGGTGGTGCAGGGTCAATGTTCCTAACAGTTGGTGGGTTGCCAGTACTTCAGCACCCCCTGGTTGATTGGCTGAGCACGAATATCGCAAACAACGGCCACCACAGCGAATTTGATGTAGTATCGATGCCAACACACAATAGCAAATCCTGGAAATGGCAATCCAGGAATACACCACAGCGCGGCGCCTGGAAACAGGGCTTGGGATGGCGATGTCACGTTTGATCAAAGATCCACCATTATTGCAACGGGTCATTTGACACCGATTGGCAGCAATCCAACGACGTCAGCCCTGGAAAAATAAGCTGTGGGCAGATCCAACGACCACCACAGGAGCGCGAAGCAGAAGCTGAAGATTCGGGAAACGAAGAAAATTTGGAACTACTTCGCCCTCCTCTTGACGTCTATGAACAAGCCAACGGCATCTTTCGCCTGGTCGATTCAATCCCTATCGGGGCAAATAATGCGACGATCATGGATTTCGTGGAACAACGGTGGGCACTGAATATTCCGATATTCTGGACGGCTGCGGGGGCAGATGACAACGTTATATTATGGGATGGTTGGAATAATTTATGCAATAGTTTACGGATGTATGCGACAACACATACAGTTCCAAATTTGTTTGCACGGTATGCGACATATCGGGATTATGGATGTTCTTGGGTTGGCGGTATGGTTGGCAAGCCAAAATGTTGCAAACATCGCGCCGAATATGCACTTGCCAAAAGCAGTGCAAGAACGACTTATTGACGATATTGCTGCTTTCACCGTCAGGGCTCGGATAATTGAAAGAATATACATTGCAATCTTTGTCGGGCTGTACAAGACTCCAGAATTACGTTTCTTCCTATCCTAAACGTTGTGAGATCATGTGCGATTGTAACCACCACGCCGTCCCGACAGACCGTGCAATGGTACAACACCAACCCCACCAGAGTACCAAATGGATGAAACACATCGGCACTATATAAACATCCGAACCGAAATGAACCTCAACGTCAGGACTTTGAAGAACGCCCCGAAATGCATACGTGAGCCTTTCCTTCTAATTTTGACGCTATGTTTAGCCGAAATCAAACGAACACATTTGTGTTGGCACCGTGACAACAATTCAGAAGGAGACTGCGCCCGGGTTTGGATATTGTTCACCTCGCTGCCTTGCATGTTGCTCCACCCCACCAAGCATGGGGGCGAGGCTAGAGAACGAGACTTACGACGACGAATCGCATTGTTCGATTCTGGGGAATGGGACCACCTATTGGAAAATTCCTGGACATCAATCGCTAAATATCGACAAGGCTATCGCTCTCGCGCAACATGGGGAGTTGAGCTATGCAGCGAAGCTATTGACGCCGAAGGGATTGGCACTTGGTAATCAAGCCGCGTACGATGAACTAACAGACAGTGCGCTTAGACCTGCCAGGCCAGCAAAACCTCTTCCAGACCAGCTTCCTGCATTCGAACCTGCAGAGCCGCTAGAATTAGACAAAAGAGTCTTCGCTATGGTCCTCTGCGAATGCCGACAAGGCATAAGCAGTTGATTGTCGGGCTTTCGCTGCGAATACTTCAAAGTGTGCTTGGAAGACGATTCAACATTCGACACCCTGTTTGCTGTGGCTTAAAGGCTCTCAAGTGCCCAAATTCCAAAAATGATCCGGGACGCGTTGCTCACTTCATCCCTCACAGCACTATTGAACCAAACTCTCGGATGTGGGGCATCTCCAGCGGAGACACGTTCCGACGCCTAGTTGCAAAGAATATCGCACGACAATTTCAAAATGAACTATGACGTGCACTATGGCCAGGCAACCTCGATGGCAACCTTGGTTTGCACGATCGATGCGGTACGGATTTGCCATCCACCTCCTGAAGTAGCTTACAGGTATGGACCCAAACAAAATCATCCTAAGAATCGACGGCGTTGGCGCATTCGACCACGTCTGCAGGGCACGGATGTTTGAATAATTATTGGCACGTGCGGAGCTTCATGGTTTGATACCTTTTGTCAATAATTGGTACGAAGTCCAATCACGGTTCAAATGGCGGGATGACAAAGGACGCGTGCATACCATCCTGCAAGGAGACGGCGGTGAATAAGGAGACGCTCTGATGCCGGCGGTGTTCTGCTTCGCTTTGAAACCAGCTCTTGAACGCATCCGCGCGGCACTCCCAGCATGATCTGAAGTTATTGCCTATTTAGACGACATTTACATCGATTGCAATCCTGTGGATGTTGCGCCCATATTCGACAACGTGCGCACAACGCTCGAGGAGGTATGTCACATCGACATCAACGTTGGAAAACTTGCAGCCTGGAGTAATCAAGCGAACGCATGCCCGCCCAGAGTGTGGCGGAGCGCGCTCCAGATGCATGGGTGCACGACCGACCACGGCAACAACAGGGGATCCGGATATTGGGGGCACCATTCGGTACAGACGCATATGTTCGAGCATTTGGCACCACGCTCGCAGAGGAGAAGGAGAAGCTACTCAACTTACTTCCCCAGCTCCCTTCTCTCCAAGCGGCATGGCTGATGCTGTACTTCTGCGCGGTACCGCGCCTCAACCACTTGCTCCGGACGACCCCGCCGGCGCAATCCCGAGCAGCAGCTGAAGCACATGACAACAACGTGCTGCGCACCTTCAAACAGGTTTTCGGGATATGGGATGATATATTCCACGGCGTTTCTTACACTACATGGGTCACACAATCGAGGTTACCTCTCCGCCTGGGCGGACTCGGACTTCGGGACTCCGTACGCACTGCGCCCGCAGCATACTGGGCCAGTTGGGCAGACTTCCTCCCAACCTTGATAGACGAATCCCACCAGCTCTTTAGGGCGTAGGTGGTCTAGGGAGTTTCCTCTGCCAACCCCCTTCTTCCCCTTGGGGGAGGGGTTTACCCCTCCCCTTACCCCTCCCCACTGACCTGGACGGGGCCGGTCGCGAGGTGTCAGAGCGTCCAAGATGGCCCAAGACAGCTCCAAGAGCGAACAGGCGAGAAAACACAAAACATTGATTTTACCTAGGTTTTGGAAGGATTTTAGCATCTTGGGGGGGCCCAAGAGGCGACTCGAGGCTCTCTGGAGGGGCGGGGCTAATAAGCAACCCCCCCTTCTTTGATAGATCTCCTCCAAGATGGCCCAAAGAGCGCCCCGAAGGCTCCCAAGAGCGCCCCAAGAGCGCCTCAAGAGGGCCCCAAGAGACCCCAAGAGGCCCCCAAGAAGCCTCCAAGACGTTGCCAAGAGACCCCCAAGAGGCCCCAAGAGAGTCCAAGATGACCCAAGACGGCTCCAAGAGCGAAAAGGCGAGAAAGCAACAAACATTGATTTTACCTAGGTTTTGGAAGGATTTTGGCCTCTTGGGGCGCCCAAGAGGCGACTCGAGGCACTCTAGAGGGGCAGCGCTAATTGGGGACCCCCTCTTCTCTGATCGATCTCCTGCAAGATGGCCCCAAGAGCGCCCGAAGGCTCCCAAGAGCGCCCCAAGAGCGCCCCGAGAGCGCCCCAAGAGGCCCCAAGAGGCGCCCAAGAGGCCTCCAAAAGGCTCCCAAGAGACCCCCAAGAGGCCCAAGAGGCTCCCAAGACGGGTCCAAGAGCGAAAAGGCGAGAAAACAAAAAACATTGATTTTACCTAGGTTTTGGAAGGATTTTGGCCTCTTGGGGGGGCCCAAGAGGCGACTCGAGGCACTCTAGAGGAGCAGCGCTAATTGGGGACCCCCCCTTCTTTGATAGATCTCCTCCAAGATGGCCCCAAGAGCGCCTCGAAGGCTCCCAAGAGCGCCCCAAGAGCGCCCCAAGAGGGCCCCAAGAGGCCCCAAGAGGCCCCCAAGAGGCCTCCAAGAGGCCCCCAAGAGACCCCCAAGAGGCCACAAGAGGCTCCCCGAGATACGCAAGAGGCCCCCGGGACCGCCAAGAGGCCCCAAGGACGGCCCAAGAGGCCCCCAAGCTCGCAATTGTCCTCCTCCTCCTCCTCCTCTTTTTCTTCCTCCTCCCTCCTCCCCCTCCCCCTCCTCCCTCCTCCTCCTCCTCCTCCTCCTCCTCCTCCTCCTTCTCCTTTTCCTCCTTCTCGTCCTCCTCGTCCTCGCAGTCCTCCATCTCCTCCTCCTTCTATTCCTCCTCCTCCTCCTCCTGCTCCTCCTCTTCCTCCTCCTACTCCGACGACGACGGCTTCTCCTACATCCTCTCCCTCTTGGGGTATATGGCGGCTCACCCCGCCCTTTGTTCTTCTGCATGCTCCCCCGCTTCCCTCATAACCTCCACTCCCCTGGGACTCATTTCTGGACGGGCTGATGGGGATACGCGAAGCGTCCAGAATTTCATTTCCGAGTGTCGGGCGGGACATCCTGCGCAATTTCACGATGATTGGCACGGGGAGGGCGCACCAATACGGAGACCTACCTCATTGTCTGGTGGCAACCGAACATGCTGACCGTACATGCGACGACGCTGGGATGCCATAGCCTAGGGAACGAGACCCCTGGACCCTCCGGAAGACTCCCTGGCCCTGGGCGAGTGGAGTCATGGCTGGCAATTTCACGCTTCGGATGCCCTGGAAAAAACATCATACGACAACCTCCTGCAAACCTTAAGGAGCGGCCCGGGAGCACGCCGCAATGCAGCTACAGTGGGCAAAAATTGGCTCTACTCTTGCAGGGGCCCATACGCTTCCACGTGGTTGACAATTTGCCCCACAACCAATAATTTGAGAATAGACAATGCATACATGTCCTGTGCAATCCGACGCCGGCTCGGCATCGCTGTGCGGTATGATGGAAAGGACCAACATGGCCACTCAACACTGACTACCAACCTGGGCGGCAGATTGAATTCCAGGCACACGTGGCTACTCACCGCATGGCGCCAAGTCTTAACCGAGGCAGGAGGTACGATTCCTGACAGAATCGTGGAGAGGTTACTACGGCATACACACATTCCAATACCACCACAAGATGATAGACGATTGGATCTGGTTGTACCAAGGTTAAAAATCGTACATAGCCTCCCACTATTCTGCGATGTCACCATCGTGTCCCCCATCAATGGGAATGGGGCGCCCAGAGCAGGAACCAATAACAGAGGCGGAAGATTACTACAAATAGCGGAGAGAGACAATAATATCACGTACGGGGACGTTATTTCAACTGGGGCTTAATATCGACCGGGGTGTGCCACTGTTCTGCGACGTTACCATAATGACCCCCATCTCCAGAAATGGGTTCCCGAGATCTGGTACTAGCAACCGGGGCGGAGGGCTTTTGGAACAAGCCCACCGCAGGAATAACTGGGACTACCGAGAAGTGCTGGAGAGCGGATTGGGTTCATTATACTGCCTGGGGGCCGAGGTCTACGGAAGATGGGGATCTCAGTGTATCCAGCTTGTGCCAAATCTGGCCCGTGAGCGCGCTAGGGGGTTGCATGGCAGAATTTGTCGCGGCACAATTCTTAGTTTGCAACATCGGTGGTGGGGGTTACTCGGGGTCGCTCTGCAATCTGCCGTAGCACGTGCCGTGTTACGGGAGACAGCGGACCTCCCCGAAGTACAGCTCGAACCCGCCCCGCCGATAACAGACTTAGAAATTGTGTGGTCTTTATTTGTCCCCCCTCCTCCTCCTCCTCCTCCTCCTCCTCCTCCTCCTCCTCCTTTAGGTCTTCTTAGGGCCTGTTGTTTCACCTCGTTTCACCCTGTCTCACCTCGTCGCTGCTTCCTTGCTCAATGCTCGCTGGTGTTTATGATTTCTGACATCGCATTTGCACGACAAAAAAAAATCTGGCTTGGGCTCTCTACAATGCCTTGGGTGCGAAAAAATGAAAGATGGGGGAATCATAGTGTGGCCCTCGTACCCGCGCTCGCACGCGAACGGTGTAGAAACTTACACGTGCGAATACGCCGGGGGACTACTATGGGGCTCCTGCACAGGTGGTGGGGCATGTTGGGAATCACATTACAACGTGCGGTGGCGCATGCAATTCTGCACGAATATGCCGACAGTCCTACTACGAACTTGGAGCCAACGTGCCCGCTCGACGAACTCGAAGTAGTGTAGCCGCGCGGGCGCGTTTCTGTCCCCCTCCTCCTCCCCCTCCCCCTCCTCCTCCTCCTCCTCCTCCTCCTCGTCCTCCTCCTCGTCCTCCTCCTCCTCCTCCTCCTCCTCCTGTGACGCTGCTTATGCGCTCGTTCTTCGGCAGCGTGCGTTTCACCTCGGCCAGGTTTTCTGGTCCGTGCCTTGATAGACGTGTTCGATGCTGATGCGTGGTGGGGGGGGGGAGGAAGGACAAAAAAAAAAACGCAAGATCATAGGCCACGCATGTTTCCAAGAGCAGCTGTCGATTTGAGATTTGCCGATGTTGTTGCTCCATTGTAGAAGTTGGAGACTCCAGTGATGTATTGAACACGTGCATGCCTATAACGTCATCTTCTCCAGCGCCTCGTCGCAATAATTTTGCATTGAATCTCCAAAAACCATTGTGGTGCTGTTGGCCGTGGTAGCCCGGATATGATGCTGCAGCTCTTGATGGAAGTTCCGGCGCACGTCGTAGTCGTGGCCACTGTGTGGGGCATACGCGGTGACCAGCGTGAGCATCCCAACTTTGATTCTGATTCGCAGTGTAGCCAATCGATCTGAGCATGCTTTGAAAGCGACTATGGCATTCGTAACTTTTGGGCTTACCAGAAATCCAACTCCAGAATATGTGCGGACTTCTTCGTCTAGATTCCCAGAAAGAAAGATCTGATATCCAACGAATTTATCAATACAACTGTTCATCAAGATCGTTCTGGCGACCTGGACCGCGCTGCGGATATTTTACAACACGGTTTTTCTCAAGCGGCCGCTGTTCTGCCAACGCCGGATGCCCCGGCAAAGCGCCCATGGATCAGTACAGCTACCCTCGGACTGATTGCAGAACGAAATGCTTGCAGACACAATGGCAATTACGATCACGAGCAGAAGCTGAACAAGGAAATACGCAAGAGTGCGAAGACAGACAAATCGACATGGCTCAACGCTCTTACTTCGACTGGAAGTTGGGATGCGGTTCGTCACCTACGCAAGCCAAAGAAAATACAGCATGCTACGATCCAGCGCCCTGATGGCACAATCGCAGACACATCAGAAAAAACAAATATAATAGCGGACTAGTTTGAAACCGTGCAATGGGACTACAAGTTTCCAGATGACCGGCCATGGCACCACGAACACCTAGGAGACGCGCTTCCTGTTGATCTTCGTCCGTTCACCGCAGAGGAGCTCTAGGCAGTCTTAGGCAAACTGAAAAAGGGGAAAGCCGCAGGACCCGATGATGCACCATGATGTACCACCCGATTTTTGGAAAGTATTGGTTTCAAATTCGTTTGCGTGTAATGTTTTACTTGACATGTGTCGACAATGCTGGCAGCAGAAGGCTATACCCGAAATCTGGAAGCGAACCAATGTAGTTCTATTATTTAAGAAAGGCAACGTGGCTTTACCAACAAACTACACACCTATCGCACTTTTGCCAGTCGGGTACAAGGTTCTGCTACACCAGCGACTCGTGCAAGGCGGAGCCGAACGAAGACCACGAAACTCTTAATTTGGATTCAGACCAAGGCGGGGGGCAGCAGATGCTCTTATGCTGGCCAGGCGGATTATCGACGCAGCACACAATAACAACAATGGGGGTATCATTCTTCTTCTTCTGGACTGGGCAAAGGCGTTCGACCGGATCAAGCCCGATTGTATGTGTGATGCTCTGGAACGCTTCGGGATACCAAAAGATGTGGTCACAATTATTCGCTCCATATACGAAGCCAGGTATTTTACGATATTGGACCACACGGGCCCTTCTACCGAAAGAAAGCAACGGGCGAGCATAGCGCAAGGGTGCCCTCTCTCGCCGTACTTGTTCATCATCATAGTCCAAACTGTTATTCTGCATGACGTTTTTGGCAGCATGGATCTGCTGGAGGAGCCGCCCTACGTGGTCACGCGGGACATCTTGTATGCTGACGACACTCTTCTCCTCTCACACCACACAGACAATTTGCAATACATGCTGCTGGAGATTATCACTGAGGGTGCGAAGTATGGATTGGAGCTCAATTGGGATAAGGCATTACAAATGCAATTTTCCACTAACAAACGCATTGCGCAACCAAATGGCGACGACATCAAATGTGTACGTGAAGCTATATACCTCGGCAGGCTACTTACATGCGACGGGAGAGCGGGACCAGAATTGACGAGACGACTGGGGGAAGCAACGAAACTATTCAAACAACTGGACAAATTATGGAATCATGCGTCAGTTGGGAAAGACCGTAAAATTACAATTTACAAAAGCTGCGTAATTAGCAAGTTGTTGCACTCTTTGGACTCCATATGGTTATCAAAAGCAGACAGAACACGATTGGATGCTTTTCATTGCCGGTGCTTGCGCAGAATTCTTGGTATACCACACTCATACATATCAAGGGTGAGTAACGCTGACGTCTTGCACAAATCTGGGGAAGGCACATTGTCCGAAGTCCTACTTGGAAGACAAGAACAGTTGTACAAACAAATAGCTTTTAAAGGAAATGATTCTCTGGTGAAGCAAATACTTTGCGAAAACAATGGCACGCCAAAAACATGGGCCATACGTCGTCGAAGGGGCCGTCCGCGCCAGCAGTGGGCGAAAGAGGTACACGAGATGACACAATATGTATGAAACATGTCCATCATCATCGTCATCTTCGTCGTTTTCCTCCTCCTTCTCCTCCTTTTCTTCCCTGGTCCTCCCGGCGCGCATTTGGCGCGTTTGAGCTGTCTGCCCACGCGCTTGGCGTGCAACTCGTCCGCCTAGGCATGCGTTTGGCGTGTCTGCTGCGCTGTGCCAACGCGTCCTACTGGATGCATGGCTTCACTGACTGACTCACGTACCGGGATTACGCACCCCCGCAGAAACATAATTATGCCGTATTAACATATGTGATACGTGTGTTAACGTTTGTAGACGTGCCAAGTGGATGTTGTTTGAACATCAAAGAGAATGCAATAGCGTAAATGTCAAAATCCCAAACGAATTCATCAATTCGCTTGCGAACATGACAGAAAAGAAGTAATCCGCGAAATGCCCAAATATAATATCCCCTCCTTTGTTTCCTCTTCGCTCTTCTGTCTCCTCCTTCTCTTTGTCATCCCTCTTTCCCTCTTTTCGTTCCTTTCCTGCACCACCCCTTTGTATACCATGCGGGTTTATTATGCAAGCGGTTTCTTTTGTTACCGAAGCGGGCCGGCACAATTACCAAGAGTTGTTTTCTGTCTTGAAATGGGTGGGCTTGGTTATTGAAGGATTTTTGGGAAGTCAAACAGGGGGAGTGATGATTGAATAGTTGTTTGTCTTGAATCGGGCACCCCAATTATTGGAACATGTTGTATCGTTATTGAAACGTGTGGTTTCCAAAAGGCGCGTACCGAAAAAAAAACATTATCTTTCTGATTGAAGTGGTCTATGTTGGTATTTAAACATTTGCGGTTATTGGAACGCTTGTTGATTAGTCGAAGTCTTGTTCTCTAGAGACCCCAAGACAAATTCGAAGTACTCCCATATTTTAGAAATGCGCAATATGTTGGTCTGCCAAACGGCCCGCCCAAATTTGGAAAATAATGTTGCGCAATGTTTGACTTGGTGGTGTCGGTTTACAATTCTATCTTAATGTGAAATTACGGCAAACATATATATATATATGTGGTGCACATGTACATATGTGCATATGTGTGTACATCTATGTATGTATTGATATAAAAATTGGACATGTTTCCGCATCTTCTCAAAATGGCCATGGCTACCACCTCCGAGAACTTCCCGTGGACTTATCTCAGTTCAAGCGGAAAGATGGTTGTGGTAACGTGCATAATGTATACTTAGGAGACCGGGGACAACATGGAAACGCCCTCATTCCAACGTTTTTTTTTTTTTGCATCGCTCTACACCCAGTTTTTCTCGAACGTCTACCTCCAGGACGAGGAGGAGGAAGAGGAAAAGAAGGACGACGAGGACGACACGGATCAGAGAACCTCTAAGTCAACGGGCCCCAGCGCGAGCTCAAGAGCAGCTCTTGGTATGTCACCCAGATCGTATAGGAAAAGGTGTGTCACAGATCGTTATACTGCCATACCGAGAACCCAACCAACGGTGTAGTACTGGCGATGGAGCGAATATTGGTGATTTCTCCTGTCATTCGGACGAATCCATTAAGTTTGCAATATTTGCTTCAGCTTTCGACTCTGAAGTCAAAGCTGTTTGAATTTGAGATCCTGCAACAATCAATCTGCGCTTTTCGTTTGCTGCTGGTTTTTGAAATTGAGACTTCAATACTTCTGAAACAACAAAAACCGCTTCCGGCATGGCTCGAGACGGACACGCCAAAGTCGTGCCGTGAAGTCTCGATACTCAACGCCAGTCGACGCGCCAAATGCGCGCCTAATACTTCGGTATTTACTGGTTGCGACTGGGGCGGCAACGCTAAAGCAACCAAAATTGTTCTTGGACCAAAATTGCTCTTGAACCGGAAATAATTGTATATTGATCCGGAAATGGTTGGATATTGATCCGGACATGGTTGTATGTTGATCCGGAAATGGTTGTAGATTGATCCGGAAATGGTTGTATACTGATCCGGAAATGGTTGTATATTGATCCGGAAATGGCTGTATACTTGTCCGCAATAGCGGCTGGCGTATACTGATCCCGAATGTTGTTTGATACTGATATGGAATAGGGGCGCACACTGATCTGCCATCCCCTCGTCAGCAAAGAATACAGCATACAGCATTGCATCGCGGATGCCCGGAGGCATCTCTGCTTGGGCTAGACATTGGGCGACCTCGTGCCGAATGTCCAACGCGAAATCATATTCCAAACAAGTCTGAAGCACCCGCACTGGACGCCCCGGAATCCCCCACGAACAGCCCGGTTGGATCCACGCATCACCCTTCCGTAGCCATTTTGGCTCGAGTTCCAAACCTTGCCTTGAAGCTTGGAACTCGGCTGCAGCCAAGAGGCAGGCTCGAGAGCCGCCCTTGGTCGACAGCTGACCACGCGTGCCACGCGCGCGCGAGATGCCGCCATACCTTGCGCGCTCTGCCTGCTGCGATGCTGGCACCGCCTCTTCGATATACTTCTCCAATCCCCACAAGACCTGCACGTTGTGCACGTCGCATGTCCCCGGTCGTTCTCCCCGAGACAAAGACGAAGTACAGCATGGACGGACAAATGCCAAGGGCAAGGAGGGAAAGTCTCGCGGGACGGCCGATGCCGCGGGAGGGGTGGCCCCATTGCTCCTACGTCAGCCGCTGCCGCCGCCCGCCCCTCTCGTGACCGAGCACACCGAGCAGCCTGTGTTCTATAAGCAGTTCATCGATGCCCATTTGTCTGATGCTGTTCGCGCACGTTTTGGGTCTGATGTATCTAATGAAGATTTCGGATGCGAGGATGATGCGTTTGATAACGATGGCCCCTGCGCCCTGCGCGGTGACCCGATGGTCGCTGTTGCCCACCAGAAAGCCCCCCTTAAGACTAAGCAGACTTCTCTGGAGAGCCTTCGAAGTCTTCCTGCCCCTGTTCGACATCAGCAAGATATTAACCGTTTCCTGTCCGAGCTGGCAGTCGCCCGCGAGAAGAGGACGCCCACGCTCTCCATTCCTCAGCAGCGCGCCCGCTTGTCCCAGCGAGTTCGGCGGTTCACTAGGAAGGTGCAGAAGGCCGACGACACTTCGCAACACACATTGAGCTGGAATTACCCGACATTCTTGCCAGGAAAGGTTCGTGGGAGGTCAAGCGGGAGCGCTTCACAGAATGCGAACTGTGGCAGAGCCGTCTCGGTTCTCTTCCGGTCTCAGAGCCTGTCGTTGAGCCGGAGCCCAGCGACTTGTCAGACGTCTGTAAGACCCTCGTCAGGAACCTCCCAGAATCCTCCAGACAGATCCCTGAGGTTGCTCGTGCCTTGGGACAGATGGTTGAGCTGCCCGCTGCTGTTCAGTGTATTCCTGCGTTGGATCGCCCCGTCGCTCGGCCCCGTCGCTCGCCCCCTCGATCTGCGTCGGCAGCAGCGTCGCGGCAGGCAGCAGGCACGCCAGCAGTTGCAACGGCAATTTCTATGGATGTCGATTCCCGTCCAGCACCCAGATTGGGCGCGTCACCTTCGCGAGAACCAGCCGAGGCGCTTCGCGAGAAACCGTCTCTTGCCTCCGAGCAATGGGCCGACTCTTCGCCCAATGGTGGCGATGAGGTAGTTCTTGACAGCTTCGATGATTTGATGATTTGGATGATGGCACTACATGCGACGCGGGTGGTCATGGTCGACAGTCTTCGGTCATGCTTTCGATCGATGCCACGAGCTGGACACACGCCAAGAGTTACTTGGCTGCCCACGCTCGCCTCTTTGCAGTAGGTCTTCAGGAATTTCGTCGTTCTGCTGAGGGCCATTACATGCACGCATGCATCCATTCATACGTACGTCTGAGGGTGGATTGAGCTCTGGGGTTGTTCTGGTTTCTCAGTATTCCAACATCTTTGCGGACATACCCTTGGACTCTACTGCGGTCTTACCACCCCCTGAGCGACGCACCATTAAGCTCTGGCACGATTTGGTAGACATGCGTGCACCTCGGTTGAATCTGTTTCTGCACGCTGGGGAAGGGTCAGCAGATCGTAATGCGCAGTTGCTCATGCAGGTGGCGTCTGTTGTTCGTGCCATCGGCCCCCTACCATATATCTGCCGATGGGAATATATCACCATAATAACTAGAGGCAACAAGTTTTCTAGAGCTTGTGGGCGGCATTGCGACTGCCCCAGGTGACAATACTTATGAGAGCGGTGGTGGCTTCTCCAAGATTGATTATTTTGTTGCCCACCATGTCTTTCATGCAACTACTTGCGAAACTCTCTGCTCCTCTCTCATCCCCAAGCACCGGCCTATCGCTCCGCGCATCAAAGGATCAGTGGGTAAGGACCTTGCATCAATATTTAAGAGGCCTCCTGTTACCCCAGCCCAGCGCCCCATCGGGTGCTCACCGCGCCTTCCCTCCTGGGATTGTTTCCCGCATCCCACCGACGAGATTGACTCGTTTCCTGAGCTTGAGATGCAACCAGTCTTGCGGTTCCTAGACGTACGCGGCTGAGTTGGTTGGCTTATATCGTCTCCCCGATCCAAACGCGCATAGGAAAAGGGGTGAGAATCCAACCGCGATACAGGTTTCGGTTGCATTACTATTTCCTGGAGGTGTTGTGTCTTCCTTCGAAGGCAAGGCACGGCGATTTCTTGTCAATCGTCTCGGAGGCCTCTTGCGTCTCGCAGACCAGCAGTCTCGGGGCTTTTCTCAGCCGCGGCGTCACGTCTTAGGCGTTACGACCCGTCCAAACGAGAGGGTCTCCTTCGGACTGGCGACGGCGGCGCAGCCATGCGCGACGTCTTCGTCATCTTGATCTCGGCACTCTTCTATGGTCGAAGAATTCTTCGTCTGAAGGGGCGGCCGCTTCGGAAAAGGAAGCCTCGGCCAAGCGCTATCAGAGTTGACGCTCTTGGGCTATATTCCGTCGGTTCGAGAGCGCCGGTGCTCCGCTGCGCGCCGATTCACCAAGGGCAGCATGAATTGGCATGCATTCGACGCCATCCAGAACCCTTCCGCGGATGACCCCCTTCGCGGCACCGCTGTTCATCTCTCACAGGCGCGCGAGCAGTCCCGGCGCGAAGTGCGGGGGCCCATTCCGCCCGTCGAGCAGTACTCCGACCCTTGCGAGGGCTTGCCCTTGCCAGTTGTTCTGCCCGACAACCTTGCATCCTTGCCCATGCCGCCCATGGAGCGCCATCGCAAGATGTGTCGCAGAGATCTGGCGCGTACGCTTGTCGGACTGAACTGGGTTCATCCTCGTCACCACGTGGATGTCAGACGAGTCCTTGTCATCGCTGCTCAAGTTTTGGGCTGATATCTTGCGTCTTGGGCGTTGTCCGACTATCCTGGCCAGATCTGCAGTCAACCCGTTGCCCAAGCCTGATTGGGGTGAGCGCGCGGTCGCGTTGTTCACCACCTTCGCGCGCATTGCCATCCGACATTTTAGACGCGCGCATGGCTTTGCACGGGCGCAGCGTCATATTCGACTGTACCTATACGGAATGCGCAGCCATTCTGGTCAACAGTGCGCATGGTGCATCTGTGTCTTGGCTGAGTACGCTACGTTGCGAGGTTTGCCTGTTTGGGCCCGTCGTTTGCTCATCCAGCGTTGACGGCAATTTCAATTGAACCCCGCCCTCTTGAGAGTCTTGCCGGGTTTGTACCGCTCCCCGCGTGTTCGTGCCGTGCGCCGACTCGTCGGAACATGGATCTCTGTTGCTGTCACAACTGTCGTTGGCTAGTCCTTTGCTGATTTGTTCATGCGTACAACGCTTATGCCAGAGCTGGGCCCCTTACTTCGTGTGCATCCAGAATTGCACCTGGGATTGGTTGCCGATGGCCTTCAGGTCTTGGGAGTGGGCTCTGAAGCTGAGGTGGCGCGCGCGGGTCCAAATGCAGCGCGTCTTCTCATGAGTAAGTTGACATACCTGCCCCCCCACCCCGCGCCGCCCCCTCTCCGAGCCCAAGTTGGCGCCCCTTGCGCCGAATGCGCCCCTGGCCAGAAGAATCGCAGCTGAGACTTCTCGGCTCGGGGGTGCCGCGCGTTTCTCCTGTAAGGAACTTAGGCGTCGACTTTCAGGTTCGTCGCAGGCGCCGCTCTCGTATTGCGCTGAAGTCTAGGTTTCGGAAGGCAATGCAGAAGGCTCGCCGCCCTGTCAGATTGCGGCGCGCAGGGGCTCAGGTCCAGGGCGTCAGCAAATCGAGCCTTCGTTCGCCGGCCACCTTCGGCGCTGATGTAGTGGCTGAAAGTACTTACCAGACTACTTACCAGACAGGGCAAATCCAAGACGCATATCACGTTGGTCTTGGAACAAGTAGGCGCCGATCCGTCACCATGTATTTTGCCGTGATGGGAGTGATGGGCCCAGCTCTAGACGCTCGCGCCGAAGTAGTTCGCCTCTGGATTGTATCTAGGTGGATGTCTCTACTGCCTTCGGACAGTATCGATCGTGCCTTGCAGGAGGCCAGCAACGCAGTCACCCATCAGACTCATTGGACTTCCCTCCAGGGCCCTGGTGCTATGTTGGTGGCTACCTTGCTCAGGATTGGACGGCCCTTTGGATCCCCGACAGTCTGGCATGCCGCAATGGGAATCAGTCTAGATATTACGTCTACTTTCCCCTCATGAGGTCGCGGCCTTCGTGAGTCGGGCAGCCCGCGTCTGGGCGCGGCAGCAGGCGTCTGACAGACATCCATTGCATCACCATCTTGCTGGGCCCCCTTTCCTGGACCCATCAGGCCCTTGCTAAGCAGGAAAGCCCCAGGTTGGAGCGATCTCCAGCATCGTGCTGCGCGCACCTTCTTGTCAGGGGGTATACAGTTTAAGCACCAGTGCCCTCTGCGTGGTCTGACCCCTCCAAGTCCGATCTTCCACGCCTTATGACTGCGATGGTTTGTCAGATTTTCGGCGCTGCTTCAGCGCCTCGCCAGCGCTTGAGTCTTGCAGGGAACAGGATAGGGACTACCCTGTTTGGGCCTTCGCCCTGGTGCCTGACCCCTACTTTCATTCCGTTCCTTTCCCCGATCTTGCGTGGGGGGTCACCCGTGAATGCCCCCTCTTCTCTTCGCCTACTTAATGCGACGGTTCAAGTATTTGTTGACCATCACCGCGCATTTTTTTGGCGGGATGGGACGTGCCTTTTTTAAACCTAGGTTCAACGCTTCGGCCTATGGGGCATACCCATGCATGGTCCAGGACGTCCCAGGTGCGGAGTTGCACGCTTTCTACGTTTATGTTTCGCAACGCTGCTCCCAGCCTCGAATATGAGCACGTCGCTGATGCACGGCATTTGATTGACAAATGGCAGCTAGGTTTCGAGGCCACCACCCGCGGATGGGCTGTTCGCTGCCCTCTGTAGCGGGAGGTCAACCGTCTTGCGTCAGACATCGGATATCACCTAATTCACCCGACAAGGATAATCTCATGATCGCACCTCTGCTGGCGCACATTCTGAGGGAAATCACGAGGCCGACCGCCTGGCCAAGCTAGGCGCAGCCCTCCATTATAAAGATCAGGTGATGTTGGAGAGGGTCTCTCGCGCGACAGCGCCTGTCACTCACGTCGCGCAATGCATGGGGCACCGCGCGGCTTCAATCCTCAAGCTGCCCAAGGCTGTTTGGCAAACTGACTCTGACCCCCCGTTTGCTCCACCCCCTCCCCGCCCCCTTTGGGCGCTCGTGAAGGGGCTCCGCGCGAGCATTTCTGGGGCCCCAATGTCGGTGGGTTCCGTTGTGCAAGTTGTTGGCCCAACTCTGTTTCCAAACAACACCTGCTTCGAACCACTTGCGCCATCTCACGGGAGGGGGCCATGTGCCGCGCAGACTTCGCGATGCAATTGCCCGCGGCCGCTGCGGTCGCTATAGCCAGAAAGTGCGGCAGATTTGAAACACGGGTGCAAGGGTCGCCCTCGGTCTCGCGAAGTCATCGGTTCGGTCGCACCCATCGACCAGGCTGATATTGTTCATGCCTTTCCCCATCCGCACGATGCTTTCACCTTTCGCGTTCTTTCCCGATTGGCTTCGCGAAGCCCTTTAGTGGGTGGTTGATGGTTCGGGGGGGGCGGCAGGGAGGACCAGCGCGTTTTGCAAGCGCATTTCCCTGGTCGTTCCCCCTGGGACCTGACATAGTCAAGGCGCAGTGCTCTGCCTGTGCGACGCCGGTCTCTTGGACGCACCCCTCAGCATTTGCATGCTTCATTTCCTCCGCGCCCAGCTGCGCCCATGCTCGCAAAGACGCAGGAGAAAACAAGCTTCGCCCTGTCTCTCGCTTGCTTGTCTCATGCACCTCTCCCGCGCCGCAGTCGACCGGTTTGAAGTGCGCCCTGGGGCCTCTGCAGCCCCCGCCGCAACCGCGAGCGTCGAGCCGAGACGGAACCAGACGCCCGTAGCGTCCGGTTCGAGATTGCGGCAACCTGTCCGCGTTATATATTGCGTTGCGCCCAGGCCCGCAAGAGGCATAATAACAAAGTTTATTCCCAACCCTCCTGCGTTGGGTTCTCGTTTTGAATAGAGCACTGCTCGCGCGTCTCCTTCCTTTCTTCTTTCCTTCCCGCCCCTCACCTCGCTCGTCGCTGCGTGCCAGCTGGGGGGCTGCGATCTGCGAAACTGTCGCCACTTTCGAGGGCTGCTGGGGGGCCCAGCACAATGGGTACACACCGCGGACTCATATTTGGCCTCGCCATCCCTGGGGGGCTGCGATCTGTGAAACTGTCGCCATTTTCGAAGGCTGCTGGGGGGCCCAGCGCAGTGGGTACACACCGCGGACTCAAATCCCACCAGCCCTTGAGGGCGTGAGTGGTTTAGCGAGCCCCCTCTGTCCTCAACCCCCCTTCTTCCCCTTCGGGGAGGGGTTTGCCCCTCCCCCTACCCCCTCCCCCTGGGCCTGGAGAGGGAGTCCCGCGGGTGGTCAGGGGGGTCTTTTTCGACTCCTGGGAGGGCCAAAAAAACGACGACCCTCACGAGGATTCTGCCCCCGACGGGGGGGCGCACTTAAATCCCCCCCCTCTTCTGTGAAGCCGAAATCCTTGTTTTTACGATGGTTTTGGCCCCATTTTGGCCTCCCGAGGGGGCCGCGCTCATCTTCCTTCATAGCAAAATCATTGATTTTACGCAGGTTTTGGGCTCATTTTGTCCTTCTCAGGGGGCAGCGCTGCTTTGCGCTTCTGAGGAGGTCGCAAGAGGCCCCAAGATGGCCCCAAGAGGCCTCCCAGGAGCCTCCCAAGAGGCCTCCAAGAGGCCCCCAAGAGGCCCCCAAGAGGCCCCAAGAGGCCCCCAAGAGGCCCCCTCAAGAGGCCCCCAATATGCCCCCAGAGGCCCCAGGAGGCCCCCAAGAGGCCCCCAAGAGGCCCCAAGAGGCTCCTAGAGGCCCCCAAGAGGCTCCACGAGGAGCCCGAACGACTCACACCAGGACGAGGGGCCCGAACGACTCACACCACGAAGAGCCCGAACGACTCACACCACAAGGAGGGGCCCGAACGACTCACACCAGGACGAGGCGCCCGAACGATTCACACCACGAGGAGCCCGAACGACTCACACCACGACGCGGGCCCCGAACGACTCACACCACGAGGAGCCCGAACGAGTCACACCAGGAGGAGGGGCCCGAACGACTCACACCAGGATGAGGGGCCCGAACAACTCACACCACGAGAAGCCCGAACGACTCACACCAGGACGAAGAGCCCGAACGACTCACACCACGAAGAGCCCGAACGACTCACACCAGGAAGAAGGGCCCGAACGACTCACACCAGGACGAGAAACCCCAAACGACTCAAATCACGAGGAGCGCTTTCTCTCCCTCCTCCTCCGCCTCGTCCTTCTCCCGCTCCCCCCACAAGGAGGATGTGCAAGGAGGCGGGAGGAAGGAGGAACAGGGGAGATATGCGGGGCCCAGCGGACACACGCCTGAAAAAACACGACTGTCGGCATGCTTCGCATGAGTTGCTGTTGTGAGATGGGCTGGTGGGGATACGCGAAGCGTAAAGAATTAGACCTCGCCATCCCTGGGGGGCTGCGATCTGTGAAACTGTCGCCACTTTCGAGGCCTGCTGGGGGGGCCAGCACAGTGGGTACACACCGCGGACTCAAATTAGACCTCGCCATCCCTGGGGGGCTGCGATCTGTGAAACTGTCGCCACTTTCGAGGCCTGCTGGGGGGCCCAGCACAGTGGGTACCACCGCGGACTCAAATTAGACCTCGCCATCCCTGGGGGGCTGCGATCTGTGAAACTGTCGCCACTTTCGAGGCCTGCTGGGGGGCCCAGCACAGTGGGTACACACCGCGGACTCAAATTAGACCTCGCCATCCCTGGGGGGCTGCGATCTGTGAAACTGTCGCCACTTTCGAGGCCTGCTGGGGGGCCCAGCACAGTGGGTACACACCGCGGACTCAAATTAGACCTCGCCATCCCTGGGGGGCTGCGATCTGTGAAACTGTCGCCACTTTCGAGGCCTGCTGGGGGGCCCAGCACAGTGGGTACCCACCGCGGACTCAAATTAGACCTCGCCATCCCTGGGGGGCTGCGATCTGTGAAACTGTCGCCACTTTCGAGGCCTGCTGGGGGGCCCAGCACAGTGGGTACCCACCGCGGACTCAAATTAGACCTCGCCATCCCTGGGGGGCTGCGATCTGTGAAACTGTCGCCACTTTCGAGGCCTGCTGGGGGGCCCAGCACAGTGGGTACTCACCGCGGACTCAAATTAGACATCGCCATCCCTGGGGGGCTGCGATCTGTGAAACTGTCGCCACTTTCGAGGCCTGCTGGGGGGCCTAGCGCAGTGGGTACTCACCGCGGACTCAAGCTGGACCTCGCCGTCCCTGGGGGGCTGCGATCTGTGAAACTGTCGCCACTTTCGAGGCCTGCTGGGGGGGCCCAGCACAATGAGTACACACCGCGGACTCAAATTAGACCTCGCCATCCCTGGGGGGCTGCGATCTGTGAAACTGTCGCCGCTTTCGAAGCCTGCTGAGGGGCCCAGCGCAGTGGGTACACACCGCGGACTCAAACTAAACCTCGCCATCCCTGGGGGGCTGCGATCTGTGAAACTGTCGCCACTTTCGAGGCCTGCTGGGGGGCCCAGCACAGTGGGTACACACCGCGGACTCAAATTGGCATCGCCATCCTTGGGGGGCTGCGATCTGTGAAACTGTCGCTACTTTCGAGGCCTGCTGATGGGGCCCAACGCAGTGGGTACACACCGCAGACCCACATTCGACCTCGCCATCCCTGGGGGGCTGCGATCTGTGAAACTGTCGCCACTTTCGAGGGCTGCTGAGGGGCACAGCACAGTGGGTACCCACCGCAGACTCAAATTAAACGCCACTTTCGTTCTTGTTCTCCTCCTGCAGTCACCTTCCCTCTGCTGCTGCCGTGCTGATGGTTCGGCTTCCCGCACGTTTCTCCTGCTCTGCGTTCCCGACTCCCCATGTCCTCTTCGAGCCTGTAGCTGTCGCCCCTCGTTCTTGTATGGTTCTCCTGCGCATCATGCCATAGGCGCGTGTCCCAAGTAGCTTACACACCAAGTTGATTGTCCATGCAAGTTTCGGCCAACTCCTCGTTTCCATTGATACAAATGGGTTGGGTACGTCACAGGTTATTTTTTTTTGTCGTTTGTTTTTATGTTCCTCTCCCATGCTACTCCAGGAGAGGTCTGCATTGCACTGTCTGTGCCCATGGGACCCTTGTAGCCCCCGCCGCAACCACGAGCGTCGAGCCGCGACGGAACCAGACACCCGTCGCGTCTGGTTCGTGTTTGTGGCTGCACGTTTTTGTTATATGGGGTTATGGGAGGCGGTCAAAGTGAAGTGGAGGGCGCTTGCACTTGCACCTGGTGCGGCAGCATGGCTGCCATGGAGGACCAGGGCTTAAATCCGCCCCAAGAGACGGTGGCAGCAGTTTTGCGTCGCTTGCTTGCCGCCCCATGGCCCTCGAGGTTTCGGACCTTGTTTTCTTCGGTCCGTCTTTTCGGTCGGCTCTGTCTGTCTCGGGTCGTGGATCCGTCCCTCGTCCCTTTCGGCCTTCGGGCCTTTCGCCGTTCGTCGGCTTTGCAGGGAGCTGAGCCTTGAAGAAAAAATCTCCAGTGCGACCCCACCTAGAAATTGGAGCCCCTAGGAAACCAGCATTAGTTGATATGCCATGCTATGCCATGCTGCGCTATGCTATGCTAAGCGATGCTGCGCTATGTTATGCTATGCTAAGCTATGCTATGTCATGCTGCGCTATGCTGAGCAATGCTATGCTATGCTATGCTATGTTAAGCTGCGCTATGGTATGCTATGGTATGCTATGCTATGATATGCTATGCTATGTTGAGCTATGCTATGCTATGGTATGCTATGCTTGGCTATGGTATGCTATGCTATGCTATGCTAACGCAGCGCTGCGCTATGCTAAGCTAAGCTAAACTAACCCTCTGGGCCGAGGGGGGGAATTACACCCATGCTAATTACCCGAACAGAGAACTAAACTGGCAACGCGGTTGGCACGCACGAGCGCCACAAAATACACCCACAGATCCGGGGTAAGAGGACCAGGAGCTGGATGACGGTGAGGATGACGAGGAGGAGCAGGTGGCAGCGGCGGCAGTGGCGGCAGCGGCGGCGTCGCCCACGGATCCGTTTTTTTGTTTGCTCTAGGCGGGGGACGACGACGACGACGACGACGACGACGACGACCGACGACGACGACCGCTATGCTATGCTATGCTATGCTATGCTATGCTATGCTATGCTGCGCTGTGCTATGCTGTGCTGTGCTGTGCTGTGCTGTGCTACGCTATGCTATGCTATGCTGCGCTATGCTATGCTGGGCTATGCTATGATATGCTGTGCTGCGCTATGCTATGCTACGCTCTGCTATGCTCTGCTGTGCTCTGCTATGCCAAAGCTCGGCGAAGCTAAGATGAAGGTAAGCTAAACTAAGATAAACCTGAGCTAAGATGAAGCTAAGCTAAGCTAAGATGAAATAAGCTAAGCTAAGATGAGATAGGCAACGCCAAGCTAAGGGGACGCAACTGGGGAAACCGCGGGGCGGATCCTGGGGGAATCGCCCGGGGCGGGCAACACTGCCCGGCCCATTTAAGCTAATAGAATAAGAACCCTCTAGGCAGAGCCTAGGTAGGGAACAAAAAACTCACCCTTGAGAAGATACGCTTATTTAGGTTGACTGGTTTTGGCGCTGCCAAATCACAGAGAACTTGCTCGGTTGGTCGGGTTGGCCTGATCACAGGGATTGGTTAGTGAGCATGCCATCGTTTCCAGCAGCAATGCCGTTGGAAATTTTGATTCGGGCTGCGTGGCTAGTTCCTTGTTTTATGAACCCCATGACTTACTAGTATCTTATCATGTGTGGTTTTTGCGTTGCCCCGGCCCTGGCTTGCCGCCCCTCCGGCGTCGGGGAAAGTCTGGGGCGGGAATTATAATAGATTGTCTTGCGGTACACAATCAAACAACGTGATACGTCGTATTCGCTGTTTTGCTGGTTTTGTTTTTCTGTTTGAGTCTTTGACAACGAACATGTGTTCGGTAATTCGTCGTGCCTCTAATGGAGAGCCCGGGGGTGCCAAACTTGAAGGGCTGCCCGTTAGGGCGGGGCACTCGCCTTCCGGAGTCGGCGGTGCCGCGACGTCGTCATGGCGCGCAGCATTCAGTCGATCTTGAAAGGGGCGCGCGGGATGCCTGAGGCGTTGGATCGTAAAGGTGGGGAACGAAGCACCCATGCGCCAAATGAGCGTGGGCAAGAAAAGAAGGGACGACGCGCCAAAAGCGCGCAGCAGCTGACGATTATACGCCAAACGCGTTTCCAAAGGGCCTGGATGCGCGCCGGGAGCGCGCATCTGGCGCATCCAGGCCCTTTGGAAAGTCTGATACTGAAATTGTGCCATTTACTCTTGTCTCGGAGCGCGCCCATTCAAGTTCCCAAACAAGGTAAACAAGAATAAACCAATGATGACAATTTTGTTGCCCATTCTCTTTTGGGTCTCCCCCGCGCACGTTTGCAAGTCAGCGTGCCCGGCACATGACTATCAAGTTGAAACGTTGCCGCACGTAGCGCGTAGGTATTAGGATTCTGGTTAATCTTCCTAAGCAATTGAGGTTGTTGATGCAATAGTTGCGATGTGTAAGGTAATTAGGGTTTCGGTTCGGTTTCGGACCCCCGCGATTTGCAGATTTTATACAGAAAGCCTCTCTCTCACCTCCTCTCTCTTCCTCCTCCCCCTTTCTCCTTCACTTTGGACGGGGACCTGTTGATGAAGAAGGGCTCAGAGGGCATTCGCCTTCACACTGCTGGTGTTTTGGCTCAGAGAAGGGTTGCGCCGAAACGGTCGCGAACCTGCTTTGTCAGACTTCCCGCGTCTCGATCGGCTCAAGCTGTTTCATCGCACGCGCCTTTCGCGCCTACGCTTCGCTTTCGCGACTGCCATGGCGAGGGAGAACGTGATCCTCCCCAAGACCCTCCGCGAGACTCTTGGGGGCGCAATTGGGGACGAAAGCATCGACTTCGGCGAAGCTCTCGCACACGCCGACGGCATGAAGCCCCACTTCCACGCTGGCCTCCCGCACGGCCACGTCGGGCAAGAGGGGGCGTCGAAAATCGCGGACCTTCCTGCTGCGCCCATGAACACGTCCATGCGGGCACGAAGATCGCCTACTTTGGGGACCTGTTGATGAACCAGGACTACGGGGAGATCCAGGGCCCCGACGGGAAAGCAGTCGGTGTCCTCACGGGGTGGAAGGACGCACGAGGGCAACCGTGCCGCTTGGACGTGGTCAAGGACCTTGCGACGAAGTCCAATTTTAGCGGCCTCCCTCCGCCTTTCAACCTCAAGAGCCAACCTGGCGGGACATACGTCATGCAGATTTTCGTCGTCGGCGCTGGGGAGGGTAAGGTGCACATCTTCAAAGACGTTGACTTGAAGGGCCAGTTCTTGAAGATGGCAAGCTGCGAGCCAGTGTGTCATGGTACAGGCGTCGTGTACCAGTATGGGAACCAGTATAGGGCAGGCCGCAATGCGATCTGTTACCTCCTGGAGAAACTTGGCGGCTTACAGGTTCGCTTCTCCGCGCTGACAGCCACGGCGAAGCCTGCCGAGCGCTCGACCGAGTGGGATAAGAAGCTCGAGGGGTACCGATACATCGAGAAGAAGGGCCCGAAGAGCAACAACCGCAACCAGTTCATGGAGTTCGCGGACAAGGACGGTTCGGCGGGGGAAAACGGCGCCATGTGGCTAGCCCCTTTGCTACCCTCTTCCCCCCGACACCCTCCTCGGTCGCGCAGGCGCTTTGGCCGCCGAGCGGTTGCGGCTAGCTAAGCGGTGCCGTTGTTTCCCCGCCCCCCCCAGGGGGTCAACGACCCGCAGTCGACAATTTACGGCTGGGAGGAGTCCCGCGTGATCCAGGCGTTGCGGAACCATGCGAGCGGGCGCATCAATGCCAAGCGCATCACTGTCTGGGTGCTCACGCTGAAGGACTTCGAGCCGTGGTTCATCAACGAGGTGCTCGCGAAGATCCTGCCAACGCTTCGCCGCGACGGCGTGCTCTGGATCGGCGAGACCAGAGTGGGGAAGTCGACTGCGTCAAAGACCCTTGCGTTCTTGATGTCCATGCTGGAGATCGACGCCCATGAGGGCGATGATGGGGAGGGCGCCCCCGAGCCTTCCATTGTCACCACCAAGCACTTTGATTTCTTCAAGGGCGAGCACGTGGAGAGGGTGCTGCCCGCGGTGTTCGATGACGGGGACTTGCACAAGCAGGACGCGTCCGTGTTGAAGGCGTTCCTTAACCCGAGCGAGGGGGGCTCCACCTTGTGGGCGAGGTGGGGGTCCAGCACGTTCGCCCCAGGGGCGTCCCGCCAGGCAGTGAACAACAGCTACGATAATGCATTGGAGAAAAGGTTGGTGGCAGCTTGGCGCCAGGGGCAAGCAATGGAGATTCCGCTCAAGCAGTTCATGAATCTCATCGCGCCCTCCCTGAAGCAGGTCGCAGAGGAAGAGGACATGAAAGCCTTGCCCGCGAGGACCCACGTCGTCGTGACCACGGACGCGCGCGTGTATTCCCGCCTAGCATCCGATGAGTTCCCAGAAGACGGAGTCGTGCCCTTCTTCACATACACCAAGAAGACGAAGCCTGACCTCTTCAATTACTCGCCCGAGGCGCGCGCGTGCTTCGGCAGGTACAAAGACGACCCAACTTCGCCGAACAACTACCCGACCGACTTCAAGGAGAAATCAGAATGGTCTCTGAATTTCGCGAAGCGCCTGATGCGCGGCGAGGGCGTGCCCACCGCGTCGATCACCCGCGGCGCCTCGCTCTTCGGGCAGCCCGTGCACAGCGTCCAGCCAGAGGTCGTGCCCCCGCCAGTGGGCGGTTCAGGCAGTGGCGCGGCTTCTTCGGGCGGTTTGTCAGGGCCATCTGCGGTCGCTGGCATGGGGTGCGCTGGCGAGCTGAGCAACGTGGATGCGGCCGAGCAGCAGGCGATCTACGCCGCGATGCAGGATCAATTCTTCGAGGGCAACAAGAGGGACAGCGGCGCGTTGGTGGACCTCATGTCGCCTCCCCGCAAGCGCCTCGCGACGGGCGCCAGGGCTCCCTTCGGGTGCGGCGGGGAGCTCAGCGACGTGGACTTGGCTGAGCAGGCCGCGATCTACGAGCAGATCCAGCAGGCGTTCTTCAACCAGAACCAAGTGCTCTCTGGCACGCATATAGACCTCACCACTCCGCCCCGCCAGCGCCCTGACACGGCGGGCGACGACTTCGACTTGCAGGCCGAGCTCGGGCGCCACTTAGACTTGGAGGAAGAACGCGAGCGCCAGCTAGCGGAGGAAGCCCGCAATCAGGCAGCAGAGGACGCCGCGGGCCAGGGCGGCGCCATGGAGGAGTGAGGTGGTCTGTGGGCGGGGTGCCCATGCGCGGGCAGTGTTGCCGCTTTCGGCTCGGGCAATGACGGGGCGCGCGCCGCCGAGGGGGCGCGCGCCGCTGGTGCCCCAGATGAGCCGTTAGCACGCTTCATAGCCGTGCACATATATCGTTTTCTTCTCGATGCATACACGTCCTTAGATTCGTTTGAGCCGATTGGTTGAAACCAGCGCACGCTGCAAGAATGGGCATCGCGCGCGCGGGCACCCATGCGTCATTGCCTCCGCGGCTCGCCGCTAGCCATAGCCCAACCGCGCAGCCACAGTTCCTTCACCCATCGCTTCGCTTGCACCGCAGCTGTTTTGGCTCGAGGGCGCATCGGCAGACCGCATATCGGGGGCGCTTGCGGCGATGGCAGGCATGGCGCACACGTACAACAACATCAAGAGCTTCAAGAAGGCTCTCGACGCATCGGCCTTCGACACGAGGGAGGAGTTTCTCGCCGTAGTCAAGTGCGCCAACATCGAGGATATGTCGCCGTATCCACAGGACCCCGCGACGCCGCTGATGGTCTTTGCCCAGCACTTCGGCGTGGTTCCCGATGAGTACTGCTGCCCAGAGTGCGGCGCCGAGTTCACCATGAAGGTCAAGTCTGGGACGTCTGACCGCGCGGCGCGCTGGCAGTGGCGGGGCCCTCGCTGCGACCGCGCTGGCTGCTGCGACGCACGCGGCGACGTTGAGATCTCCATGACGAAGGACACCTTGTTGGCAGATGTCAAGGCGTCGAACTGGCTCCCATTCTTCGACTGCATGGTCATGTGGGCCCAGGAGTACCCCCATTTGAAGATCGTCCACGAGCTCGGCAAGCAGCACAACGTCGCGGGCCCCTGGATGGAGAAGTTCCAGGATGTCGCCGCGTCTTACGTCGCCGACAAGATCTCGCTCCCAAAGCTGCACGAGGACTTCAAGAAGCGTGCCAAGGCCAAGGGCAAGAGGGGCGTGAAAAAGACGATCTCCAAGAAGAAGCCGTCCAAGTTCATCGTGCAGGCCGACGAAGTCTTCTTGAACAAGTCCAAGGTCAGCCGCCTCGCGCCAGGCACCCGCCCCAAAAAGGACAAAGTGTGGCTGTGGGGTGCGGTCGTGCAGGGCAGCCCAGAGAACTTCGTCTTCCGAGTCCTGGAGCACCCAGAGGACGCTTTCGACGGACGCCCCCGCGATAAGCAAGAGATGGTGACGAACTTCGACACGCTGGGCCTTCGCAAGGGCATGGTCGTCGCCACGGACGGGTGGCGCGCCACGATCGCTGCCATCAAGCACATCAGGGACAAGAATTTTGCGGCCGCCTGCCGACTACCTCGGATAGGCGGAAGTGGGCCCGCTGGGTGACGGAGTTCCAGTACAGGAAAGCCGTCACGAAGACGCATTCGGTCGATGGCGGCCACATCTACTCCCTGCCGACGAAGACGTTCCTTTCCCACGCGGCGGAGGTCACACTGGCTGGGGGTATCTGACGCGGCGCCTCGGGTCCTGAGGCAGCAAATAATCTCGAGGCTCGGCAGCGCCTGTGATGCGAACTACATGCTGGGCTCGCGCGTGCATGGCGTGAGAATGGGGCCACCCATGCCTGGGGTTGAACAGCGGGTCCACGCCGCCGCGGCAACAAAAAAAACATCATCCAATCATCAGCGCCGCCGCCACCGTCGTATCACGCCGAATTAGCAGAATTCCTTAAATCGCAGGGGTCCGAAACCGAACCGAAACCGGTAATTAGTTGTTGGCTACTTTCCGGGCCAGGTTTGTTTGATATTCGAGAAATGAAGGGATGGGGAATATTCCATATTTTCTTGAAGCATTCCGCCTGCTTTGTTGAACCATGCTAAATTGAGGGAAAACATGACTTTGCTTGTGGCCATCGCTTGGCATATTCTGAATGTCATGTTAACGGTGATTCAAGTTCGCTTCCATATTTTTGTATATCTGCAGATCTCCCCCCAAGCTTGTTCCAGTCGCTTGTTAATTCTGCATGTATGTGTCCAGTAATGGGATGAGAAAGGTCATTCCCATCTCTTCCTGGAAAAACATTATGCAAAGACATCGTTGCGGCTAACAAGGAACCCAAGAACCGTGTTCAATGATCTTGATGTGCTGTGGGCTAGGGCAGTGGCTTTTTGCGCGCTTGTGTTGAGCGCTCGCTGGCAATGTAATCATACCCGGAGAAAGAAGAGGACAAAATGCCAGTGGGGGCGTCGTCCGAGCAGCAATTGGAGATCCTCCAAAACTTAGATTGCCGCAAGAGCAAAAGTAAGAATCTTCGGCGGACCCATTGCTCTTGAGTGCATGCCCTGCACAGGAATTGGACCCAAAATTCATGGGCAATCCGATTTCTGTAGATCGACGATCGATTCCAAGAACATCGGCAGAGCCTGGGATACCTCATCTTCTTTAGCTTTGATATGCTTGATCTCGCGCCCAATTCGTTTTCCGTCGCTTGGCCCGCAGCTTGCAGCACATCACCTTTTCCACCTAACGAACCATGAATGCCCCAAATATGTTTTACGCATCGGACGGGTCTGCACATTTAGTACACGTGGCATACATATCACACCGTGCCGAAACATTCGACATTCAGGATAGGGCGTCGGAATCGGACCAACAGATGAGAGGTAGATTTGGAGAGATAGGAATCGAAATTGGAGAGATGGGGGTTGGAATCGGGAGGATGTGAGCCGGAATAATGGCATGATTTCATGCGCAATGATGCTGAATGAAGATGGGGGGCCGGATTCGTAGTCAAAGCCGGGGACGTGCGGGAAATCCAGTAGGAATCAGAAATGTCACAGGGTGGGATCCAGAGTCGCATTGGGAATTCGGCTATCATCGGAACCTTGTCCATTGCTTTGTTGATCGTCGTCATGGAGCCTGTCGTCGTTGGATTTGTCCCCCTCTAGAATATGAGTTGTCGTTTTTCCCTTCGTCGTGTGATAACCATATATCGAAAATATCATCGCGATGCCCTTCTTTGTGGACGATCCACGTATACAGAAAGAAAATGCCCTCAGGCTGCAATATTGTTCCCTATCTAGGCTCTGCCTAGAGGGTTCTTACTCTCTTAGCTTAAATGGGGCCGGGCAGTGTAACACGCCCCGGGCGGTTCCCCCCGTCCCCGCCCCGCGGTTCCCCCAGTCGCGCCCCCTTAGCTTGTCTTAGCTTAGCTTGGCTTGGCTTAGCTTGGCTTAGCTTAGCTTAGCTTAGCTTGGCTTACCTTAGCTTAGCTTAGCTTAGCCTAGCTTAGCTTAGCCTAATATAGCTTAGCTTAACGTCGCATAGCATAGCATGGCATAGCACAGCATAACATAGCACAGTATTGCATAGCATAGCTTAGCATAGCGCCCCCTTAGCTTGGCTTAGTTTATCTCGTCTTAGCTTAGCTTGGCTTATTTTAGCTTAGCTTTAGCTTAGCTTGGGCTTAACATTAGCTTAGCTTTAGCGTAGCTTTAGCTTAGCTGTAGCTTAGCTGTAGCTTAGCTTTAGCTTAGCGTCAGCTTAGCTTCAGCTTAGCTTTAGCTTAGCTTGAATTTAGCTTCAGCTTAGCTTTAGCTTAGCTTCATCTTAGCTTTATCTTAGCTTTAGCTTGGCTTTGGCGTTAGCTTAGCTTTAGCTTAGCTTTAGCTTAGCTTTAGCTTAGATTCTGCTTTCCTAGGGGCTCCAACTCCTAGGTAGGGTCGCACTGGGATATTTTTTTTGTGTTTTCCCCCATGCGGCCCAGCATTGGACCAGGTGACACGCGTTTTGCAGGCTGGGCCCGACGCCGGCGCGGGGCCAGCGCGCGTCTCACGTCGACGGCGTCGCGCGCGAGGGTAGTCCGAACCCGCGCCCGCGCCAGCCGCCCCCGGCCCCGCGGGCGAGGCGACCGCCAGGGTGCGGCCGCGCAAGACGGCCGCGTTCCAACCGACAGCGGCATCACTGCGCACGAGCGTCATCAGAGCTTCGCGCGAGACGGCGCCTTCGAGCGTTCGAGGCGCACCCGCGGCGACTCGCCGCTGCGGTGCCCGCCGCGAGGCGACCTCTAAACAAATCACGATCGGGCAAATTCGCCGCGATGCGCGTGCATGGTTTCTGTCCCTGACGGGTCGATCGCGCGTCTGCGCGGGCGCGTCGTTCCGTTCGATTGCGCTGCCCTGCCCTGGCAGACGGCAGGTCGCCCAAAGCGCGGCGCCAACCCTAAATGCGACATGGCCGACGGGGGGTCGGCCCGATGGCGGCGCGGTCCACGGCGAGCGGCCCCGCGCGCTCCAGACGGCGCAAACCAGCGCTCTGAGATACCAAACCGATAGAAGAAATGGAAAACGGCCATATGGTGCGAAGCAAAGCGCGTGACCCGCGCCATCTTTGGAACCGACAGGGCGCTCAGATCGCCGTCGCTCTGAGAAGGGGCGGGAGAAGGACAGCGCAACACAAGACAATGCGCGCGCGCGGGAAGGAGGGGTTGAAGCAGGGGGGCGGAGGGGGAAAAGGAGAAACATAAAAATACACAGAGAGAACAAACAAAAGGAGGGATAGCGATGTGTATATATATAGAGAGAGAGAGAGAGAGAGAGAGAGAGAGAGAGAAAACAAAAACTTTGGGTGATAGGGGTAGGAGCAACATACGCATCCGCGAAAGTGTTTCTGCTTGACCCATGCGCGCTGGACTGGCCGTCTCACGAACGAGCATTTCAACCAATCATTGTTGCGAGCGATCGGTCTCGCGGGGATGCGCGGAGCGCGGGGATCTGCGATGCGCGAAGCGCCCAGAATAAACTGCCTCCCCCCCCCGTCCTTCTCGTGCCACGCCCGACGGCGCGGCCGCGAATGTTTCCGCGCTGCCACCTCGCACCTCCCGCGCGCCCTCGCAGCGCGCCTGCGCAGCTTCGGTTCGAAAAGTCGTGAGGCGCGCGAATGCAGAGGAGGAGGCGGAGAAGGAGGAGGAGGGGGGGGGAGGAAAAGTGGGAGAAGGAAGCGGACGAAAAGGAACTCATCCTCCTCCCGAGGAGGAGGAGGAAAAAGACAAGGAAGAGGAAGAGGAACACGAAGAGGAAGCGGTGGAGGAGGAAACGGGGGAGGAGGAGGGGGGGAGAAGAGGAGGAGGGGGGGGAGAAGGAGGAGGAGGAGGAGCAGGAGCACCTCCTCTCCCTTCCCCCCTCCCCTTCCCCTCCCTCGTGCCCCGCTTTGGAAACCGACTGAATTCCTGCGTCCCCCTTCTTCCTGGTCCAACCGTCTCTCCTCCTGTTCTTGATGATCGTGATGATCATGATGATGCTGAGCATGCTGCGGTTACTGGTGATGATCGTAAGGATTAGGATGCTGATCATGTCGCAGCTACTGGTGGTGCTGGTGATGGTGATGATGATGCTGTTGATGAGGGTGATGATGCTAAGGATGATGATGTTGCTTTTGCTGCGGAGGACGATGCTAAATGGTGCTGGTGGTGATGATGGCGATGGTGGTGGTGGTGATGGCGATTGTGGTGGTGATGATGAGGGCAACGAGGATGTTGATGGTCATGGTGGTGGTGATGACGATAATGGTCTCGATCAGCATGGGCATCGCTATTACCGGGACCAGGGCGACTGATGCAGGAAGAGCCCGCAGCCTCCTTCTGCGTCCAGCCCGCGCCCTGCCATGTCCCCCGCGACGCCCGGCACCCCGCTAGGTTCGGGGTTCGGGGCGATTCTGGACGGGGCGCTGGACAGCGGTGCGTCCGGCAGTGCACCGAGAGAGGGCGCGGGCACAGGAAGCGCCACGTTCGCCTGCATCAGGCGCGAGGAGGTCTGCGACCTGAAAGAACTATCCAAGCCGGGGCGCCAGTCCAAGTCGCAGAGCGGCGCTCCGCCGAAGGAGGGGGTCGAGCTCAAGTGCGACGCCGCGTGCGCAGCACTGGCCAAGAGGTGGAATAAGTATCCGAAGTTGCAGACGTGGCTCGATGGGTTGACCCCTGAGGTGGTAGCGGTCATCCACAGGAAGCCCACAAGGGCTGCCGAGTCTGGGGGCACCGGCAAGAGGGACTTCGGAACCATGCCGGAGAGCTCTACCCTGAGCAGGGTTGGCGGAGACGAGCGCCGCAGAATCCATTGGAGGCCGTTCCCCGTGCGGTCGAAGGATTTCCTGAAGTCTGACGAGGGCAAGGGAGCAGGGGACAAGGAGGCTGAGACCGCGTGGTAGCGAGCCCTCTTGAATGCCGAGTGCACCCAGATGATGGGAGGAGAGCTTCACCTGGGCGAGTTCCACTCGACGACTCGCTGGAGGGGAACTACACTGACTCGAGGCTCGGCGAGCGCGGTATGCTTTCCCCTGGTGAGCTCTCGGCTGCCATGGAGAGGTCTGGGACGCCCACGACGGCCGCGAGGGCAGAAGTTGAGGCCAGTCGGCCGCGGGTGCAGTCCAGATCGGGCCCATCCGTCGATCCGCCCATGACCCCTGGCCACGTTGACTCCTCGGGCGCGGATGCAACCCGCCCCGCGACCACCGTGATCGACCCCCTGGAAAGTAGGGCGGCCGCCAGGGCCAAGGCGAAGGCGTCGATGGAGGAGCTCTACGAGGAGGACGCCGATGCGGCGAAGAAAGTCGACGCCCCCATGGACGTGGACCCCATCGTGGCCAGTGCCAAAGCTGCGCAGCTCGACGCCGACATGAGCAGCGCCTCCTTGAAGGCCAAGATCTCATCAACTGTAGACGCCATGGTTCCGGAGGCGGAGTTGCTTATTACCCATGTGACCACGAAAGAGTTCGACCTTTCAAGTAAGACGCCGCAGGAGTTCGAGGACTTGGTGGAGGCCTTAAAGAACGCCATCGCGCGCGTAGAGGCCGAGAAGCAGAAGGCCGTTGAAGAGGTCGCAAAGAAGTGTTCTGAGGTGGTTGGCACCCTCTAGAGCGACCCCACGGCCGACGTCACGCAGGCGCGGGCGGCGATGGCTGATGTCCAGAAGACCTTCAACGGACAGGCTGGCGCCGTGGCAGCACTCAGGAAAAAGATAGCGGAGCTTCGGGGCAAGCTCCAGAAGAGTATGCAGGATGGATGCAAGACGACGAAGATGGACAAGTTGAGAGGCAAGCTACACGCGGCCGCAGGGGAAGAGGGAATTGAGCCAGATACGATTCGGAACATCAAGTACTTGAAGGACAATACTCACGCGTCCAACGGGGGCGACATCAATTTGGGGACCAAGGTGTTCGAGGAGAAGGCGGCGAAGCCAACGCTCGGCGATGAGGTGATCAAGAAGACCGAGGACAGCGCCAACTTCAAAAAAATCTTCAAGTGTTTCACTGAGAAGGTCAGCACCGATGGCGCTGGCAAGGTCAGCAACTCCGCAAGCTTCAACAACCCCTCGCTTCTACGAGCAGCGAGGGCCGCCATCAAGGGCGCCGAGGCGTCGGGCGGCCACGAGGTTCAACCGCCTCTTCAGCTGCGAACCGAACTCCGAGAAGAAAAAGGCATACGAGGCCATGGATGCTGCCTAGTACAACATCAACTACTTCGACATCCTGGAGGGCGGCAGCACGCTGAACCCGCAGCCGCACGGCTTGCCGCATTTGCACATCGTTCGTTACGGGGCCATTGCCGTGGCCGGCGCGCAATGCGACGCCGAGAAGCCCGTTGCTCAACAAATTGTCGACCTCATGGGCTTGTCTGGCGAGGACTTCGCGAAGACGGTGACCTCCGAGCCGAACCTCTTCGCCGCGGTTAAGAAGGGCGAGGTTCTCTACATGCCGCCAGGCGTCATCGCCTGCGCGCGGGCGGCCGAGAACACGACAGGCCTACGCTGGGCGACGATCAACCAGAAGAACAAGGACGAACTCAAAAAGGTGCAGATGGTTGTCGCTGCCTTGTGCGAATCGTACCCTACCTTGCGCGGCTCGCAGCATGGCTCGCGGCTGAAATACTTGAGTCGACGAGCGCGACGTCGGGCCCGCGCGACGCCTGTCCGCGCCGTGGCGCACCGCCGCTGCGATGGACGGTTTGCAGATAGCAGTGCCGAGGTTTCGGGGCCGGCCTTGCTGCCTGGGGCTTGCCCGCGGTGGTCCGCGGGGCAGCGGGCTCGAAGCGGGCGGTTTTCGATGACAGGCGAAGCAGACAGTCAGGGCCCATGGGTCTGAGAGTTCGCCAGGGGCGGGAAAGGCATCGCCCCCCTCCTTCCCCCCCCCCCCCCCCCCCAGTCCTCTTCCCCCCGCCGCCCCCCTGCGCGCCGCGACCAGGGGGCGGGGGGGGGGGGGGCAGGGCGCCCAAAGGGGTCAAAGAGATGCCCAGGCAGGCCCCGTTCAAGTTTTTGGAAGCCCGATCGCGACTCTCTCCCCCGCCCGACGACGAGGTCGATGGCGGTGTTGGTGACAAGCCGTCGTCATTACAATTTCCTGCATCGCCATCGTCATCCGCATCGCCATCACCACCACCACCGTCATAATCATCACCATCAGCATCATCATCGCCATTATCATCAGAATCATCAAACTCGGCATCCGCACCATCATCACCAACATCATCATCATCATCGTCGTCATCATCACCATGACCACCACAAGCATCGACAGGATCATCATCATCAGTACGGCGCCCCCGCCCCCATGAGATCCCTGAGGGGGCAGAGGAACCCGCGTGCCTGACACTTGCAGCGGCTGCGGACCGTCAACCGACGTTTCGACTGGATCGGATCAAGCCCCACGGCTCCGACAAGCCCAATTTCGCCGACCCCGCCGTTGGCTTCCGACGCCGCCTGAGACCGTTCAACGCTGGGTTGGCCTCGAGCCGCCAACGGCGAAACACATGCACGCGGGCGGCGGGGCCGCCGCTGGTCGACGGTCGGCGCGACGCGAACCTCTCGTACTTTATGTTGCCAACGCTCTGGGATTTGCATTGCTATGCCCCTGGCCCATGTCCCAATCCCCGACCGTTTGAAACCGACTGTCTCCCCCTCCGCCCCCGAACCCATACCCTCTCCCGTGCTTTCAGGTGTGTGCTGCTTTGTAGCCGTTGGGCCGCGGGGTATCACTTGGCTTGCTGACTTTGCGTTGCCACTGCCCCTCCTCCGGACTCTGCCGCGACGCGCCCGCAAGTTTTCCGCCGCTCCTGGGCTGACTCAAAAAAAGACCAGGGCGAATGGGGGGGGGGGGCGCAGAGCATACATGCAGCGACGAACGCGAATGAAGAACTATATGTTGCCTGATCCGACTCTCAGTTCGGTTCCAAATCGGTCGAGGTACTGATGGGGGATGAAGTCGCAAACTCCATGGAGTAACGCATTTCCCACGGAAAGACGCATGACCCCCGCCAGGCCGCGCAGTTCGCCACGGGCGCAGACCCCCAGCATGCGCCCCAGTGGCCCCCGACAGGCTGTCTGGCACAGCCATCTGCGAAGCCTGCGCCGCGCCTCCTAGGAAGGCGATGCGCATTCAAAAGTACCCGGGCGCCTCGACTTCAGTTCCTCACTGCAGCGAGCCCGAGCCACGGCCACTGCCCAGACATGTAGGGTTTCGGCGGGGCCCGCGCCCCGTGCCCACGCTTGCCGTCGAAGACGATGATGAGCCCCCCTGCGTCGGAGAAGCTGCGCTCACCGATGATGAACTTGCACCGCGCGGAGACAAGTACCTGGGGCCGCGCGCTTCCGCTTCATCTCCTCCGCCTCCTCCTCCTCCGCCTCCTCCTCCTCCTGCCCCTCCTCCTCCTCCTCCTCCTCGTCCTCCTCCTCGTCGTCGTCGTCCTCCTCCTCCTCCCCCAACCCCCTCCTCCTCAGTTTCTCCCCGCTCGGTCGTCGTCGACATTCTCCCCTGGCCCCCGATCTGGGCTCTCTTGGGCCGCCCCCAGGAGGCCTCGAATGATCCCCCAAGACGCCCCAAGAGGCGCCCAAGTCGGCCCCAGGCGCTACCAAGAGGCGTTTCAGTCGGCCCAACAGGCCACCGAGACGGCCCAGATAGGCAAAGAAAACGCGCAAACGGAGACCAGGGGATGGCTGACAGTTGACATGATCGTACTTTCCAGCCAAAATGAGTTGAACACACTCGGCTTCGGCCAACCATTTCGAAGCAAAGTCTGTTCGCCCGATTCCTCTGTAGAAGACGACTGTTTCAGCCCCTCCCCTCCCCCTTGCCGCCCCTCCCCCAAGCGCGCGGGGCATCCTCGAGGCTCTGCCGCGGCGCGAGAACGGCCCAGCCGCGATCGACGTCGGCGCGCGCGCAGCAGCGGACGTTGTTGGCGCGCGCCCCAGGCCCTTGCAGGCAGGGTCGGCCATCGTGCGCGGCTCGAAGAGGTTCCCGCAGACTTGCGGCGGCGCGATGTTGTCGTCTCTGCCTCGCGGTCCATCGCATGCTCTCCTCGTCGTCGTCCTCCTCCTCCTCGCCCTCCTCCGCTCCCCGCCCCCCCCGCCCCCCCCCCTCCTCCTTTTCCTCCTCGTCTTCCTCCTCCTCCTTGGTTTCCGGAAGCGTTTTGCAGATAGCGCCTCCGAATTCCAAGAAATCTCCCAGGCGCTTTCCAATGAAGGGCGCGCGGGGATTCAACCCGAAGAACCATGCCGGCAAGGCGCGCGGGAATCCCCGAAGTGGGGGGCGGTATCGCCGCTGCCCCTGAAGCCGCACGGGTCTGGGAGAACGTTGGCGGGATTGATGCCGATCTTCGCCGCGAACGTCTTCGCGTCAATCACCGCCTCGCGGGAAGCAGCAGGTGGGCGAGCGGCGCGGAGCGGGGCTCCCAGCAGATATCCGGGGCGGAGCGACCCCCCCAGCGGAACTGGGACCCTGGCAAAAACTCATGGGAATCTGACCGCGGGGAGCGACCGTGCTGCTCTTGCACTCCCGACGGACGAACGCACCTCCCGCCCTCCCCCCCTGCATCCCCCCCCCCCCCTGCCCATCTCCCCCCCCTCCCCCCCCTTTCCCCTCGCGACGAGAGCGCCGCCTTGCGGTCCTCGAGCCAGAGCCACCCGTCGCCCGCGGACCAACGGGACTCGGATTTGCCTGGGCGGCAGGGGCGGGAAGGGGGGAGACGGGCATCTTGGAGCGCCAAGAGGGGCCCAACATGACCCCGAGAGGGCCCCGAGAGGGCTCCAAGAGTGCCAAACATCGGTCGCGCGAAAGAGCTCTCGCGCGAACGATCTCGGGCCCCTCTTTCGGCCATGTTGGAACTCCAAGAGGGGGCCAAGATGGCCCCGAGAGGGCTCCAAGAGGGCCCCGACATCGGTCGCGCGAAGGAGCTCTCGCGTAACCGATCTCGGGCCCGTCTTTCGGCTGGGAGGAGCTCCAAGAGGGCCCCAGGAGGGCCCCAACATCGGTCGCGCGAAAGAGCTCTCGCGCGACCGATCTTGGGCCACTCTCTCGGCCATCTTAGAGCTCCAAGAGGGGCCCAAAAACACTTCAGATAGGGCCCCGAGAGGGCTCCAAGAGGGCTCCAGGAGGGCCCCGAGAGGGGGCAAATTAAAACCACCCGGCAGAGGCCTCCCGGGTGATCCTAATCGGGCCCTGTTTCGGCCATCTTGGAGCCAGAAGAAGGGCCCACTATGGCCCCAATAAGGCCCCGAGGGGGCCCCACGAGGGGCCAAACATGGCCCCGATAGGGTCCCGGGAGGGCCCCAAGAGGGCCCCAACATCGGTCGCGCGTAAGAGCTCTCGCGCGACCGATCTTGGGCCCCTCTTGCGGCCATCTCGGAGCCCCAAGAGGGGCGCAAGATGGCCCCGAGAGGGCCCCGCGGGGGCTCCAAGAGGGCCCCAACAACGTCCCGCGTTTTATTTGTTCTTTGAGCCATCCAGGAAGCCTCTTGGACCGACTCGGGCACATCTTGCGAAATCCTGGGGTCGTTTTGGGCCCCCTTGGGGCAATGGCGCGCTCTCTGGTTGTCACGTTGGCAACCTTGGAACCGCGTTGGCGCCCGCCCTGGCCGACAGCTCGAAGCGGCCGAAGCCGCGAGGTGGCGCCGCGCTGGGAGGAGGGGGGGGAAGCTCAAACAGTTTGGCAACAAAGACAAATCTCGAATTCCTGTTTCCAAAAACGACGGAAGAGGAGGATGGGGGGCGAGGGGGGGGGGGGGGATGGGGGCGCCTCCAGGGCCATGCCGCTGGCGCGTGCGCGAACACCAACCAACCGAGTAGAGATCGCCGACGTGGCCTGGGCGGGCGCCGCGGCAGGGCACGGGGCCCTCGGCGCCCCTCGCCGCGGCCCAGATGCGCGAGCGCGTTGACTTCATGAGCTCCACCGCGTCATGGTGCACGCAGCCAGACACGAACTGAACGGGCTCACTCTTGTCGTCGAGCCCAATGAACCTGACGCGCTGGCCGAGGGCATGCCCTGCCGCGCGGCGCGCGTGCCGACGCGGGCGCCGCTCGTCCATCTCTACCATCTCGCTGCGCGGGCCGCGCCTCAATCTTTTCGCCCGCTTCGTCGGTGGCTAGGCGACCGGGCGCCCCCCGTCTGGGGCGCGGTCCTTCGCGGCCAGGGGGGGGGGCAGCATGGCGCCCCGCGGCGGCCGCGGCCGCGGGGGCCGCCGTCAGCCCTGGCACCGAAGAAGGATCCTGACAGAGAAAAAGCCGCGCCCCAAATGCGGGCCTCTCGAGCAGAAGCGCGCCGACGAGGCAGGAAGGGGGAAAGGCGGCGGCGACGGGGCGAAGGGCGCGCGAGGAGCGCGGGGGGCGCGCGAGAGAACCCAAACTCTTCACACATATTTGTGGCGCAACCCGGGCGCCCATGGGGCGAGTGACAACTCAGGAGGGCACGGGTGAGCACGAGGCCCAAGCGAATCACCCCGAATCACCCCTGCACCGGACCTGAATCACCCCCCGCGTCGCCCATCGCGCGATGGGCGATCCAGGAGAATCGCCCCGAATCACCCCTGCGTCGCCCCTGGAATCGCCCCGGCCTGGCCATGGGGCCAGAGGCGCCCGACCTCGTGGAGCGCAAGGGGATTTTGATCTCTCCCCCCCTGCTCGTTCCACTGCCACCCCCCCTCGCCCCCCCGAAAACGTTCCGAGAGGCGCCGATGCAGAGGGGGTGGCGCCGCGCGCCCTACGCCGCGACCGCGAGCGCGGCCTCGGCGGCGCCCGCCTCCGCCTCGTCGGGCGCGAACTCGCGGCTCTCGTCCTCTGACGTGCGTCGCAGGCTAGGGGTGGGGGGCGGATCGCGACTGGAACTCCGCCCTCAAATGCGCAGGGCGGGAGGTGGGTGGGTGGGGTGGGGGGGGGGGACAAAACAAACGTTTCTTAAACGTGTTTGTCGATCTGGCACAGGGAATTGCCGGCCCCGTTTCGACGCGAATTGATGGGCGCGGCGTGGTTGGGCAACGCGGGCCCCCCGGTGCCCCTGAAGGGCTCGCCCTTGAAAAACTGGAGGAGGAAGAGGAGGGGGGGGCGAAAGACATGGGGGGGGGGAGCAAGGGGGAGTAGGAGGCGGAGTTGGAGGGGGAGGAGGAGGTGGAGAACACCAGCAACAACGCGACATGGAAGCGCAGACAGATGAACCGTCGACCGGGGGGAGGGGCGAGGAAAAAAGGAACTTGGGGGGGAGGAAAAGGAAAACTGTCGAATTCTAACGCGCGCGCGCGCGAGCTATGCGGCGGGCAGGGTGAAGCCAAGAGAAGCGGGCGGCGATGGCCCTTGTCCCGCAGGACCTTGTCTCGGGGCCCGTCCAGCCAGCATGGCAGCCAGGCAGCGCGTCTCTGCCAGCTCGGGAATAGATGCGCCTGGCAGGCGGCGAGCCAGGTTCGTCTTGGGCAGCCTTATGGGGCCCCGAAGCGTTCCAGGAGAGTTTCGAGAAGATCTCTCCGGGGTTCCAAAGCGGTCCCAAGACAGTTCCAAGGGGGCCCCAGAGGGTCCAAGGCGGCCCAAGGATTGGCCTAGGAGTGTTCGCTTTGAACGCCCCTCAAAACGAGCGCGTCCAAATCGGGCCAGAACGGCCCCAGAAGGTTCGAAGAGAGCTCCGAAAGTTCCGCGAGGATCGCCCTGGGGCCCCAAGACGGTTCCAAGAGGGCCCCGAGACAGCTCCAGAAAGGCCTTCGGGGGGCCCAAGAAGGCCCCATCATTGGCCTGGGGGTGTTCGTTTTGAGCGCCCCTCAAAAAGACACCTTCCAAGTCGGGCTGGAAGGGCCCCATGCGCTTCGAGGGCTCCGAGGGCTCCGAGGGGGCCCCCCTGGGGCCCCAAAGCAAACTCAAGACAACTCCAAGAGGGCGCCAAGAGGGCGCCGAGAGGGCTCCAAGAGGGACCCGGCATCGGTCACGCGAAAGAGATCTCGCGTGACCGAGCTTGAGCCACTCTTTCGGCCATCTCAAAGCACCGAGAGGGGCCCAAGATGGCCCCGGGAGGGCCCCGACAGGGCCCCCAGTCTTGGAGCTCCAAGAGGGGCCCACGATGGCCCCGATGAGGCCCCAATGGGGGCCCGAAGAAGGCGCCGAAAAGGCCCCGAGAGGGCCCGGGCATCGGCCGCGCGAAAGGGCTCTCGCGCGACCGATAGTGGGCCCCTCTTTCGGCCATCTTGGAGCTCCAAGAAGGGCCCAATATGGCTCCGAGAGGACCTCGGGAGGGCCCCAAGAGGGCCCAAACATCGGTCACGCGACAGAGCTCTCGCGCGACCGATCTTGGACCCCTCTTTCGGCTTCGAGGAGAGGGTTCCGGGGGGGCCACCCCGGGGCCCCAAGGCAATCCCAAGGCGGATCCAAGAGGGCCCCCGGAGGGCCCAGGAGGGCCCCAGGATTGGCGTGGGAGTGTTCGTTTCGAGCGCCCCCTCAAGACGAACGCTCCCGCGCCGTCGTGAGCTCCTCCTCCTCCTCCTCCTCCTCCTCCTCCTCTTCCTCCTCCTCCTCCTCCTCCCCCTCCTCCTCCTCCTCCTCCTCCCTCCTCCTCCCCCTCCTCCCTCCCTCTTCCTCCCCCTCCTCCTCCTCTTCCTCCTCTTCCTCCTCCTCCTCCTGCGCCTCCTCCTCTCTCTCCTCCTCCTCCTCCTCCTCCTCCTCCTCCTCCTCCTCCTCCTCCTCCTCCCCCCTCTCTCTCTTGGAGGGGGGTGCAATCGCTGCCCCAGGGCCCGTTTTGGCCCAAAGCGGGCCCCGGGGCAGCGATGGCCTCGGGGGCCCAAAGCCTTTGGGCCCCCGAGGTCATCGGGGGCGAGGCCGCCGCGTCGAAGTCAACGCAGGCTCAAGAGCCCCCCCATCCGGGGGCGGAGGCCGCCCCCCCGACTCGGGCCCGCGCCCGGCCGACGCAGGGCGACCCCTCCGAATGGGGCGCAAGAGAGCTCCACGGTGGCTTGGGAGTGTTCACTTTGAGGTCTTCTCAAACGAACACTTGGGAGCTCCCCTGGCGGGCCTCTTGGGCTCTCCTTTGGACAATCTGGGGCGCCTTGAAGTCGGGCTGCGAGGGTTTCCGAGGATTCCAGGATAGCTCCGGGGGTTCCAAGAGGGTCTGGGCCTCGACGAATGTCCCGACACAATGCTTCATGTCTACAAAGTCGCGCCCCCCCCTCCCCATCGCCCCCCCCCACTTGCAAGTCTTTCCCCCCCCGAGGGCCCCCCGTTGGACTGGCGGGCGGGGGCGCGCGATGCGCGGGGCATTCCCTTCCGCGCGGGCGGACGTTCGGCGGGCGAGGCGCCCGAGAATAGTGGGTGCACTTGTGATGCCCATCCATTTTGCAACTCGCGTACCCGCGAGCGATCTCCTCTCCGCTATACTTCGCTGCAAAGTTAACGGGGGGGGGGGGGGGGGGCTGCCTGGCCCGCCGCGGCGCGGGGGGGGGGGGGGGGGGGGCTGCCTGGCCCGCCGCGGCGCGCCTTCCTGGGAATGCCCGCGGGCGGCGGGGGCGTGGGGGCCCCGAGGAAACCAAGAACCAACGTCATCAAGAGGGTCGGGCGCGAGCGCGCCGTCGACGCCCAGAGGGTCGCCGTCGACGATGGCGTCGAGAGGTTCCGCCTCGATTGCAAGAGGCATGGCTGCAGCGTCCGGCAAGGGGGCGCCCTTGATGTGCTCAGGAAACGTGCCGCTGGGCAACGCCCGCAATCCTGGGCGGGCGCTCGTGGAGTTGGGGCCCCCCACCTCCAGGAGCGCGTTCGAGGACAAAAAAGCCCCTGGGTGACGATCTAGAGCGAACCAGAGCGAATCCACGAAATGCGCCCATCGCTCAGTTTTGCTGAGCCATTCGGGCACCCTGGGGAATGGATTTTGATTTGGCCCCCAGAAACCTTGTGGCACCCGTGGGCCAGGCCGCGCAGGATGCGCTGAAAACCCAAGTGAAACGTCGATTCGGATTGAAGTAAAGCTTTCGTGTAAGTGGCGCTCGCGCCAAACACAAACTGGTTGAACGCCTTAGGGCTCTCTGGGCAGAACCATCGCCGCGCCCCCAACCCTGGAGGGGCATCTCGCTCAGCAGAGACACCTTCGACGACGAAGAAAGCGCGCCATCGCAGGGGGCACCTAAGATTGAAAGCGGGCGACTGCATTTGCATTCCAACTCCCAGGCGACTGACTCCCGGCGCAGGCGCACTTGGGGCTCCAAGAACTCTGTCGTGGATAGCTGGAGGATGCCACATGATGCCGCCATATGAAGGACCCCGTACTTCCCAGAAGTCAAATGCTCAACTGAGATAGGGGGCCCCTGCTCTCCAATGGCCCCAGCGGCGGTGAGTTCTGCAATGATATCACGTCCATCAGACAGCGCACCTGGGCCAGCAACCCCGAAATCAACGCCCAGCAAACGCTGAAGGTCAGATCGAGCAACTGGAGTCAACGCCCCTTTGGCCGCGGCGACAGGCCCCCAGGACAACGCATGCTCGATGGACCTGCGGGCAGAGACGCGAGAGAAGTCGAGAGACACCAAGGCGCCGCCGGCGCCCATCACGGAGACGGCCTGGCCGTCGGCGGACGCGGGCGCGACCCGGCCCCCCGACCAGTGGAAATAACGGCGACGATTTGCGTAGCAAACACTTGGGCAGGCTTGTGGAAAAAGAAGTTTCCAGAGACGGTGGGTTTAATGGGCGAGAGCTCACATTACGACGCAATGTGCTTGTTTGAATATGTGCCAACATGCTGGTAAACACGAGCCTTTGCCGCCGCCGCCCCCCCCCCCCTCTGCGCCTTCGCGCGCCCTCGCCCCCGCCCGGCCCCTGGCGACTTGCTGGGGTAGCGCTGCCGCCAAAACCTCGTTAACCACCATGTGGCCAGGGCGCAAGACCTTTGAGGCGCAGGGGTCGGCATTCAAAACCTTGAAGAAAACGCATTGGCCGTCGGAATAAACAAAGCGAGGGCCAGGGGCAATTTCGGCAAGATGCGGGACAATGGGGGCCTCGTTGCGGACATCTCTGGCAGGCTCCACCCCCCAAAGCTGCGCGCCAGTCCTCAGCGGTCAGGCTCCAGACTGCTTTCGGATCATTCATCCTCTCACAAAGAAACCGAGTAAACTGCCAATCAACTGGCGAGATCGCCGAATCCACATGGGGTTGCACGAGATTTTCCACGTCTTGTTTCCACGTCACAAGAGCGCCCTGCTCCGGTTTGCTCCGGTTCCAACTTCCTGAACTGATCCTCAACGTTGTGCAAATAAAGTCCCCCGTCGACGTGGGCCTGCGGCAGAACCTCGGGGGGGGGGGGGGGGCAGCCAGTTGAACCCCGCCCCCATCAAGGCCGCTCCCCGCGCCCTGCCCGAACCTGGCACCTGGGCCCCTGGCCCTCCTGCCCAAAACGAGCACCCGAGACCGTCGAACATATTGCGCCACCCAGGGGGCCTGGCTTTCCACCGATGCCGAGGGGGGTGCGTGCACTCAAGCAAGCTGCGCCCCAGCAGTCTCTTGGGCCACATCTTGATTGCAAACTTGTAGTATGAGGGGGCCGACTCAAGCTTCGTTGCCAACTCTTGTTGCTTTATCTTAGCGTTGATGTTGGCAGGGTACATGTGGGCGCTCGCTTTCTGGTACTTGGAGATCTTGGAGTGCGCCCCCTCCGTCTTCCGAGTAACCGTCGGAGACATGGCATTGCATCGCAGCCCATGAAGAGTTCGATGTGTCAGCTCATCCCCCCCCCTCCCCCCTCCGACGCAAAGCGTTCGATGTCCTGCTTGAAAGGCAAATCGCCATCGAGAAATAGCCGGTAGACAGCCCTATGAATTCGATTTCGGTTCCCCATGGCTACTGCAACCTCCACCTCGGCCAAGCGCTCCATGCACGTCTGCCTACTGTCCTGGATGGAGCCCCCTTGCCGATCAGCAAAATACCGAACATTTTCAATGGCATTCTCCCCCATGCTTCAAGCTTCATGGTTATTTGTTCCAACGCCGAAGATTTAACGTGAGCTTCCAGGGCAAGGGTGGGCGCGCGGACATCTGAGGGAGAATCGAAGAGCAAGTCCCGTAAATCTGCCGACCTATAGTTTGCGATGTTGCTAATCTGAGTCCTCCATTTCCCCGCTGCCAGCTCCCAGCCGCGCCCCCCCTTCCTGTGCTTCGCTGGGTGCTCTCTGAACGTGCCTGGGCCGTCTGCGAACGAAGCATCATGACACCGGCGCCGTTCCTGCCAATTTGCTTCTCGTTGCACCGCCCTTGCCGCGGACGTCAGCGCGGCGAATTTCGCGGAGATGGCTTTCTCTTGCGATAGATACCGCCCTACGTCTTCTATGAGCTTGGAGCTCGGATCACTCGGCTTCCAATTTCCAGGGGGCCCGCGCATCATTTTCTCAGCGCTGTACGAGGACGCCGCGACGGGCATTGAAACCTTCAAGTCTAAGATGAAAGAGCGGATCTACTCCCATTCCCAGAGAACTTCGCGCCGTGGGCCCAGACATCGGACGTGCCTGTTTTCGAGTGCCATTCGGGCGCGTCTAAACGCGTCGCTTGGAACCTCCCTCTCATGCCCAGTCCCCGAGGAAGCAAGCAAGATCATGGAGAATCGGGTCAAGCGCCTGCCACGGAGGCATCGACTCAATCGTTCGCTGCAACGCGTTGTAGAACACGTGAAGAAAATCTGGAATTCTGGCAGCGATAGGAAATAACATAGCAGAAGCGCCCGCGTCATAATTCGGGGAGACCTCGGGTTGCCTGCAGTGTCTATCCAATCCCTATCGCCCCAGGAATGGATCTGCGGTGCATCTGCCATCTTCCTCTCAAGGCCCTGGTCGGAGGTCAGTGGGTATATCTGCCCCCTCCATTTGTCAAAGGCGCGCCCTCCCCCCGACTCCAGCGGGGCCACGTGCAAAAGACAAAGCGCAAACTCGCTGCCCCCAGCCCTTGGAAACGGAAGTGGGCGCGCCCCTGGACTGAGACCGCCGTGTGTGCGTGCATGTGTGCGTGTGTGCGTGTGTGTGCGTGTGTGCGTGTGTGTGTGTGTGTGTTTCAAAAAATAAAAACTAAGAAGAATACAACTCATTTCTCCATCCTCCGCCCTTCCCCCCTCTCCCCACGCCCTTCTCTCGCCGTCCTCGCCGATTCTATCTCGGCCAATTCGCCGCCCCCCCTCGCCCTTCGCCTGCGCCCTCGCCCCAAGCCCATGTCAGAAACAATCGGATGAAGATGCGTTTCGCTTCTTTTTTACGAGCCTTGGCAGCTCGGCCCCCGCCCAAGAGGGGGGCCATAAATTTCTCGACCAGGGGCCCAGGGGGCTGGAGTGGAGGAAGGTGACTTGGGTTTACCGAGCGAGGGGGGCCGGAACAGAAGGTTCTCTCGGAGGGGGCGCGTTCCCAAATCCCCACCTAGAGTAGCAATGGGCATGTGGCGCGCCTCCAATCGCGTCGGGGGCCGCGGCCGACCCGCCATGGCAGCGCCGTCCTCCCGCAGTTCTCTGTCCTCCTGAACAATGCAGAAGTTGCGGCCCCTGACAATAGAAGCGTCGCAAAGAATATGACGATGCCCCGAGTGTGTTCTGAGGTGCCCTCGCTGGTGCAGCATGCGAATGCAGGCCATGCGATGCGTCGTTCGTTTCGCAACAGAAGCTCCAGGTATCAGGACGCATTGCCCCGGATTTATCGTCGATAACTTCGAAATTATGATTGCATCCTCTGCGGGCGTCGCCAATTTCATCGACATCTTGACTACCTTGGATCGCTCCACATTCGAGCCCCTCAGAGTCTGAACCAACAAAAATGCGTTCATCATGGCGCGGGGCTCGCGCGCGCACGCTGTGGCATTCTGCGCGGCGTTCCTCGGGCTGGCCGAGACGGGGGGCAGCGGGGTCGGCGGGGCGTGAACTTCTGGAGGTGCGCCAGCCCCTGCCATTGCGCAATGCGCCTTGCTAGCGAGGACGATCGGACACCTGGGGGCCCGCCGCGCCGACGCCAAGAGGGCATCCAGAGGGCCCCGAGCAGGCCGCTGGAAGGCTCCAACCTGGCAGCTGTCGGTTTTTGTCCGTTCTGGTTTGGGCTTCCTTGGGCCTTCTCTAGCTCCTCCTGGGGCGCCCGCGGCCCCGCCAAGATGCCTTCTCGGCGACGGCGCTGGGCGCGGCCGCCGGGGGAAGTGAGGCGGGGGCGGCGGGGGGCCTGCGGGAGATCCCGTCGTCCTCCCGTTGCTTCCTACCCTGCGTGGCCCCTCGCGCGGCCCTCCTCCTCCTCCTGCGCCCCATCCTCTTCAATCCCCCGCGCCCCCCTCCGTTGCGAGCGTTGGGGGGTGCAGCGCGCGTGCCGAACATTGGCCCCTGGGGCCCGTCATCCATCACCTTGCAGGCGACGTCGCAGGACAGAAATATAAATAATCGAGTGTGCATTTTTTCTTGGGGCCCTCTATATTGAACGCCGCGCGCAAGACCGATGCGGTCTGCGAAGGCGGCGGCGAGCGCGCGGGCCCCCCAGAACGAGCAGTGTCCAGATCGAGACCGATAGGAGCACGAGTCGGGCTCAAATGAGCGGCATTCCACATCACTGGATCCCCAATTGTATCTGACAGCTCGGCCAGCTGGGCCCCCGCTGACCAATGGCGCGAACGGTGGCAGCACAACGCTTCAGAGGAGGTCCCGATGCAATGCGCAAAAGCACGATAAGCAACCTGGTCTGCATGTCGCCCGCGTTTGCGGCTGTGGTCGCATGCGCGCGCGAAAAACTGCGCGGGCAGGGCGTTCTGCTCCTTTATGACATGGCCGCCTGCCCCTCCGAAACATGGGGCGCCACTAATCATGGGGGAGGCAAGCGGCGGCGACGACGATGGCGCGAGGCGCGCGAACGGCGAGGCAGCGGAGGCAGGCGTCAGACGCCAGAGCGAGCGAATGAAGCAGGAATGACGCGCATGTGGGACGGGGAGAAAGAAAACGCCGACGACGTCCCCAATCCCCCTGCCCCGCCAGACTTGGGTCGCCGCAGCGGCCCTGCCTGCGCCTCCGGCGCGGCGCCCGGGGCGGCCGCCAGCTCGTCGGGCAAGTCCGCCGTCGGCCGCGGCGGCAAAAACCGCGGGCTGGAGGAAGACACGGGGCGGGCAATGCAGAACGCGCGCGGACTGGGGCGGGGGGGGGGGGCGGGACAGGGGCGAGGAAGAAAGAAGAAAGGGCAGGGGCGATGAGGAAAGGCGCCTCGCCCTGCGCCCCCTCCAACCCGCAGGCGCCGCGCGCTGGGCCCGCCGCGCGCCGCGGATCAATGGCGCGGCGAACGGCGGCGCCCGAAAGGGTTCGATGCGCCTTCCTCGGCCCCCCCGCCTCCTCCTCCTTCCCCGTTCTCCTGTCCTCTCCATGCTCCTCGTGCTGTTTTCTCCACCTCCTCCCCCGCTTCTTCTTCTCCCCTTCCACCTCCTCCATGTTGTCTAAAAGCTGCATTGCATTTTTTGTTCGACGCGTCCGAGCCTCCCCCCCCCCTTCTCTACCTCGCCATTGTCCTCCTTCGTTGCGCCCCCCCCCCCCCCCCCCCCCCCCCCCCCCCCCCCAAGCGCGCGTCCATTTGCTCCCGCGCGCGGCTGTCGCCCGAAGGCGCGACCGTCCTGCGCGGGATCTGCGTGATGACGCAGAAAGAACGCACCATGCGACGGCTTCGAAAACTGTAGGAGGCTAGCCTTGAGAACTGGTTCTTGCGATTGCGATGCGTTTCTGCGGCGGCCTGTGCGCGTGGGCCGTCGTGCTGCAACATGCCTCTAGCGCTGCCCTATAGAACTGTCGTGCAATCTGCCCAACAAGGGCCGTCCAAACGCAGGCCCCCAGGGAGAGAGAGAGAGAGAGAGAGAGAGAGAGAGAGAGAGAGAGAGAGAGAGATAAAGAGAGAGAAAGAGAGAGAAAGAGGGAGAAAGAGAGAGAAAGAGAGAGAAATAGAGAGAGAGAGAGAGAGAGAGAAAAAAAAGAAATAAAGAAAGAGAGAGAGAGAGAGAGAGAGAGAGAGAGCGGACAAGTAGGCGGACCAGGGTCCGTCCGCGAGGCGCACTGCGGTGCGACAACTCGCAAAACACTATTTGCGGCGGTGCAGCCTTTAGATACGAGGGCGGGCAACAAAAAAACCCCTCCCCCGGCGCAGTGCGACAGACGCTACAGACGGCGGACAGACGGTGATGATCTCACCTGTCAGACCGCGTAAAGAAAGAGGCCCCAACAAGAAAGGCGACGTGCTGACACGTGGCTAGGCGGCTTGGCAGACCGCCAGTTGGGCGCTTGGCCGCTAAGCGGCGCGCAGTGACGGGGCACCCCCCGCCCCCACGCCCTGACACCGTGGACGCGGAGCCACGCGTACACACGGGCAGGCAGAAAGGAGGAGATTAGCGCGGGGCACCAGGTGGAGCGCCGCGGAACGATGACAGCATAGCTTGGATGGTGAGTGACGGCACGGCACCATCGGGCGAGGGCGTGAGCAGCTCGGCGAAGGCTCGCCCGGCGCTGTGGAGGCGCTGGAGTAGAGGGCCTTGGCGAGCTTGGGCGGCGGCGAGGTCCGCGGCGAGAGCAACGCACCTCTGCTGGAGAGCAGCCATAGCCTGGGACAGCTCGGTTTCGCGGTCGGTGAGGGGTGGCTGCTCAGTGCCAGCGGCCGAGGGCCTCGAGACAGAGGCGAGGTCCTCGGTACGCCTGTCCAGATGGTGGACTAGCGTAGTGCGGCACCCTGTACGCTGTCGTCCGTCACCCTTGAAAGGTGACTGGAGGGGAACACGCGACCCCAGGGCTGGAGCCGCTAGGGCCACGCCCCGAGAGGTCGGGAGAGCCGCATCCTCTCGCTCAGCAACGATGGAAGCGTGGACGGGGCGCGAGGGCCTGTCTGGTTCAGTGCCCTGCGGGGGGGCTGAAGCCGCCCCCGCGGGCTGCCGCTGGTGGGGGGGCGGAGTGGTTTGCGCGGTGGGACCAATCATGATGCCGTGCAAGGGCTCTGAGGTCGGCCGCGTAGAAGGGTGGCGTCTCGGTAGGGCGGCATGGTCGGCAGCGTGGGGTGTCGGCGGTGCGTCGTCTATGCCACTCAGTCCGCGGGGGTCACCCAGGTCGTCGTCGGCGTCTTGGCGGTGGCCGATATCATCGTATGGGGGCGATGTCGCTCTCGGGGACGGAGTCGCGGTAGGCGTCGAGAGGTTGCCCGACGGGGCAGGGTTTTCGCTGACTGGTCCGTCGTCCAAAGCGTCCGATCCCCCACCGAAGCTGAACAGGTCGTCCTCCTGTTCGTCAGCGTCTTGAAGGTGAGCGGCGTTGTCATGTGGGTGCGATGCCGCTCTCAGTGGCGGAGTCGAGGGCGACGTGCGGGTGCCCGACGGGGCAAGGTTGGCGCTGGCTGGCCCGTCGCCTAGGAAGTCAAGGCCCCCGCCAAAGCCGAACGGGTCGTCCTCCTGTTCGTCGAATATCGCCCGTTGGGCCTCGGCCCAGAGCTCGTCCGGGTTCTGTGGGATGTCTGGTCCAGCCGCGGGTGGTGCCTGGTCAGACAGCAGGGGGTTTGGTTCCATTTTGTTGAGTTCCGCAGCTGTAAACCCAGCCCTGCGGTGTGGGAGGGGGAGTGTGCGGTGTCTACGCTCGTAGATGGCGACAGCGACTCCATGAAGCACGGTCGCTTGGCGATGTCGTGTTTTGGCAGCTTCGACAATGTCGTCTGGAAGGTTATGAGTACGTGCCGCCGTTGTGGCGAGGGCGTCAGCCTGACGATTGAACTCCTCCGCGATGGGCCCGATGAGCCCGAGGTCGATGCCCATGTCTCCCAGGTGGCTTGCGATTTTCTCGACGCGGAACATGTTGGGCTTGGCCATGACGCATCGGTGGATCTTTTCCCAGAGCTCCACGTGCGTGCCCTGCGGTGGTGAGTGTCCGTCGATGATACTTTGGAACCCATCGACCACCGCCTGGTTGTCCACGAAAACGTGTACGGGCCGTTCAGCACATGCCGTGAGGTGGACAATGGCGAGGGTCTCCGCAAGCTGTGCGTTCTGCGTAATGCCGTGAACGCGTGCACTGTAGTTCATGCGGTGGTCGATGCCGTAGTAGACGCCGTAGCCCGCTCGTGCTAGCAATGGGATGGCTTGGTTGGTGCATGCACCGTCCGTGGCAGCGTAGACCCATGTCCAACCAGTGTCGTGGTCAAGGTAGGTGGTGTAGGAGTCCTGGGCTGAAGCCGCAGGATCTCCCTCAGGTGGGGGCCGCGGTATGGGCTGAGGTAGCGGGTCCCTCGCGAGGTCGGCCTGCAGGTCGAGGAGGGCTGGGTCTTCATCGAAGAGCCCGCAGTGTCTTGTGTGCGGCGGAAGACGGGCCCACTGCTCGTCACTGATGAGGGTGGTGAGAGGGAGTCTTTCTCGGGCCCAGCACTTGCAGTCGCGGACAGTGTGCTCCTGAGTTTCCTCTTCCTCGTCGCAGTAACGGCAGATGGGGCTGGGGTCAGCAGACGTGTTTGATCGGGATCGTCGCTGTTGGGTGTGGTCCCCGCCCGACAGGTAGTTCAGGAGGAGCGCCAGCTGCCAGGCATTGCATTTGGCTGCTCCTTTCGTTCGGGCGAGCCACGTGCTGGCGAAGAGGTCGAGGCCCTGTCTGACAGAGGCAAGGTATCCAAGGTCGTGACGCCGTGGCTTGATCCTCCTCAGAAAGGCTCTGCGTTGTGAGGCCCGCAGCATGTGAAGGAAGGCGTTTTGGGGTAAGTTCAGCCAACTGATCTGGCAGCCCCAGTCGTCGTACATGATGCCAAATGTGGGCCAGGTCCAACGGAGCTGCTGGAGCGACTGGACAAGTCGTCCGACAGGTCCTCCACCAAACAGGGTCTGAACGTGGTGTTGGAGATCCCTGACGAGACCGCAGAGTGTAGCGTCGCGATTAACCTGTCGCCGCAGACACAGGAAAACTTCACGCTGCGTGATGGCGTCAATCTCCAGGGCGTGTCCTGGGACGCACACGGCCATGAGAGTCCAAAACTCGACCCACTTGTTTCCCTTGGGGCGGATAGCCGCCTTAAGGGCATGGTTGTAGGCAGTTTTGACGGGGCCTGATGGGGCTTGAATGTCGGTGCCCGTGGTACAGACGCTGGCAGCAAGGGAACGGGCGTGCCGCGCCTTAATAAGCATCGGCGATGGGAGCTTGCCAATGCGCGGCAGGCGACTAGTCGCCCTCCGAACACGGGCGTCAGCGGTGGCCGTGAGGTTAAGCGCGGCTGGAGCCGGCGCTGCCTCGGCGTTGATGTAACTCCCGACGAGCTTGAAGGAGTCGACCACGCGTAAGGGCCGTTCCGCCAGAGTGAGCTGGGTAACGGCGGCGTGAAGCTCGTCGGTGAGCGCCCACCCCGCCACTTTGCCAGGGTGAATGCGTTGACCTGAAAATCGATCAAACTTGGCGGTTTCATCAAGAGATTTCTGCAACTCAGGCGCGGTGTGAGTAGTGGAGTTGCTGTCGTCAACAAAGGTAGTGCTGAGTGATCGCGGAACGTATCGATGCTGTCTCTTGGTCCACACACACATGAGCAGCTTAATGTCGTCCAGGGACCAAGAGCTTCCCTGGAGGTGACCGTTGGTCCTGGCCAATTCCTTAGAGTACGCTCCGTTCATGCGGATGTAGCGTTTGTGGCGACTGTAGAAGTTTCTGCGGACAGTAACGATGTCTTGGGGGCACCCCGCGTGAAGCGCAAGGTTAAGGCAGATGTCCGTGATGAGGTAGTCGAAACACTTCTGTCGGTCAAGGGCAGCCCCAGCTAAGGGAAGGAGTAAGGCCCTGGCGTGTTCGATGCGCAGGGCAAGAGAGGTGCTGACGTCCCCAATGGTAGCTTTGGGGACAGCGCCAAAGCTCGTGGCGTGGGTCCATCCTTTCCGCCAGTCCGTGAGGCTGCGGTAAGCTGGCGCTTCCCACGCATACATCCAAACGGAAAGCACCGAGAGAAGTCGTTGGTCCGTTGGGAGTTCGCCTCGGCCTTTTCGGAGGCACGGGTTTGGCACATGAAGGAGGGGTTCTGGGATGGTGCCAGTGCGTTGCATAGCGCGTAAGACGCTGGCGAAGAGGCGAAGGATGTCGTCGGGTAACTCCTTAGCCTCCTTAGTAGTCCAGCCGTCCAGTCCCCCCGCACGGCGCGGTGAACGGGTGCGAATAAAGTGGATGAGTTGGTCGTCGGTGAGGTGGAAAGGGGTAGCTGGTGATGGCGTAGGCAGCTCTTGTCGGTACTCGTCGTAGAAGTCAGCCCACGTCGGCATGGCTTCGGCGTCATGTCCTGCACGGGCGCGGTACCTGCCCAAGATGGGCTCCCAGGTGTCGACCATGAGCTTAAGCATGTCTTTGGTATTAGCAACAATGGCGTTGGCAGGGAGAATGTCGGGGACTTGTGCAGGTGGTGGTTCACAAGTGTGGTCTTCGTCGTTGTCCGTGTCGGGCGAACTACCGTCGCTGGGGCTGAAGCCGCCAGCTTCGGTGTCAGCGTCGCTATCGTCCGTGCTAGCTTTGTCAGGTTTGAAGGCGTTGGTGTCGCAGTGGAGTTGCGTATCGTCAGGTGTGGTAGGCGTGCGGAGATACGCCGTGGGCGAGCTGTCAGCAGCCCGTGCGTATATGGCCGCCTTTCGCCCGCTTGGCTCGCGGACGCCCTCAGCCCATATCTTGATGCGTTCAGCTTTGGCACGGTTCGCACGTCGCGCCAGCTCTAAGTCGAGGTTTTGGATCAAACCGTCAAGGTGCTCTCCGTGAGGTGCTGGCTCGTCGGGGGTCCAGGCCTCGGGGAAGTCAAGGAGAACCGTGGGGCGCAGCTTGTGACATAGGAGGCGGGCCGCGGTCCACGTGCAGTCGATGCGCTGCGCTAGGTACGGCGGGATGGCACGGCAGTCTAAATGATGGTGCTGTCCGATGAAGCGAAGCTCACAGAGTTGCCGATGGAGCTTGCGCAGTCGGTTCATGTGTATCGTGGAAGCTCCGTAGGTGGGGAAGGCGCGGGGGACAACTGGTCGCTCCTCGAACATGGGCGTGAGCCCGTGCATGGTGGGGGGCTTCTTTTTTGGGTGGTCGGGCGGTGGAGGTGGCAGGTCGCGCAGACGGGTGAGATGGTACTCATGACTGGCCTCGTTAGCCAGGGCGAACATGCGTTCCACGTCGTCGCGTGTGTCGGCCTGCTCCATGCGGTCCTGATATCGCCCAGCGATGAGGGTCCCTAATGCCTGCAGTTCGTGACCCTCGTGAGCTCCATCGTTGGGAGGGTAGGGCGTGGGGGCGAGAAGGCGTCGGGCCGTATGGTCGAGGCGACTGAGGTCAAGCGTGACCTGCAGGCCAACATGGGACTTCGCTGGCAAGTCGCGCAGATAGCAGAAGTCGGTGACAAGGGATCGCGCCGCTTGGTTGGCAATGATATAATCGATGCGCGAAGTGCGGGGGCACTTGGTGACGCGGTCCCAGTCAGGGATATTGCCGTATGTGTGCATGGTGTGGTCTGGTGTGCCCTCAGCGACGTTAAACCATCCGTGCTGCATCATGTGCAGCAGGTGTGGATTGTCGTCGATGTTCGTGTTGGCGTCCATGCAGATGAAATACGGGGCTGAGCCGACCCTAGCGGCGGCGCAGTCAGCGAGCCGAAAAAGATCTGCGCTGTCTCCTCCAGCAATCCCGTAGAGGCTCGCTATGTAGATCCCAGCGGGCCCGTGGTTGTTTCGTCGCCGCCTGCGGCGGTGCTGAGTGCAGAGCGGGAGAAAGGCCTCGTGCCATCTTTTCTTGGCCTTGAGGGCGACGATACAGGGCGCAGTGTCGTCGACAGTGGAGTCGACAATGGCATCCTTAGAGAGGATGGCGACCCCTCCCGAGGCGCCAGTGTTGCCCACGACGGTGTGGTCTGTGCCGCCGTGGGCAGCTCTGCGCTGGGCTCGCGCCAGATCCAGGTCAGGTCCAAGACTGGCGTGGTATCCCCCGTGGTGTGGATTGGCGGCGCTGGTAGCGATGGCTTGTCTGGTCGGCTTGGCATGTCGGGTCTCCTGCAGTGCTATGACTGCGGCGTTGTGGTCGACACCAAGAGCGGTGATGGTTGGCCAGTTCGCTGAGAGACTGGTGATGTTTAGGCTGACGAGGTGTATGGAGCGACCTGGCCCGTCTCCATCGGTGGAGCTGGGGTTTGCACGCCCCGCACGGTGTAGGTCAGCCTGACCCTCGCCCAGGTAGAAGGCTTGGCCACAGTAGGAGCTCATGGCGTTCCTATGGATTAGCTTGACCGGGGCTGAAGCCGCCGTCAGGCCAGAAGTATAGGCGAGACATGGTCGGCACTGCGCCAGGGGGGGTTCATAAACGTCAGTAAAACTGTCTCGAAAAATCCTCCTCACTCCTGTACCATAGGGGACGAGGGGAGGAGAGGTGAGACGGCAGCAGAGGGAGAGGGAGGCGACTCCTCGATCCGTCCTGCCGAACACAAAAGCAAAAGCGAACCAGCGGCGGCGGCTAGGCGCGGCAGCGGCACAACGCACGCGCATATACTGCGCACGCGACACCGCTGGTCCGTCCTGCGGTGGCGCGCCCGCCCCGTCAGTATCTTGATGAGCAGCATCTGGTGGAACAGCTCGAGCAGCGCGGTCGGTGGCCTGGCGCTGGGCCTCGTCCATGCCCGCTGCCGTGAGGCCCGCGTTGCGGACAGGGCTGATTCCCCGCGGGGCCGCCGCTGCCGCGGCAGCGGCTGAGGTGGCGGGGGCTCCGCCCCGACTCTGAGGTGAGAGCGGTGAGCCACCGCCGAAACCCGCCGCAAGGTCCTTGACACGGTACTTGTTCTTGAACGGGTCGAAGGTCGGCGCCTCGTCGATGGGGACGATCACGCGGGTGGGCAGCGGCGGCTCGTGGTCCGTGGACGGCGTCGGCTCGAGGTCGACCTGGCCAGGTTCGATGACGCTGGCACCGAAGCGTGGCACCACTTCGGGGGCTCGGCCATCAGCCTGAGTCTCGCGAGGCGGCGAGCTCGTGGAGCTCCCTGGGGCCTTGCGTGAGCTGTGGCGGCTGCAGGACCTGCTGCGCGGGACGCGCCCGCCCGTGTGGCGGTCGCGTGGCGAGGTCGCCTGGGCATTAGCGCGCTCGGAATCCGCCCTGCTCGGGGATCGGATCGGCGCCGCGCAGGGTGATGGGCTGGGCTGGCGGGAGGCGCTTGTGCCGCCCTCCGCCGTGGCTGTGGCCTGGTCAGGGTCGACAGCGTCGGGGCGGGGGCTGACGTGGTGGGCGCTTCCCTCGCTGTGCCGCGGGGAGGCGCTGTGATGCGCCTGGGTGTACGTGAGGACGAGCGGGACAAGCGGCTGCCTCTCCCGCTCAGGTGGGGCAGGTTTTGCCTGGGCAGGGCGCAGCGCTGCAGCCACGTTTGGCGGGGGCGTGTGCTGGCGCGGTTGCCAAGCACGCACGTTCGCATCACGCCATCCTTCAGGGCGCCCTGTCCTGCCACGGTTTGTTGCAGCCCCCTGGGCTGAAGCCGCAGGGGTTATCACTGCGGGCTGGTTGCTGGAGGTGCCATCATGTCGGCCTGAGTAATGGCCCCAGGCGCGCGTGGACCCTGGCACGGGCGAGGTGGCCCGTGGGGGGGCCTGCACGAGTGCACGCGGGTAGCCGATGACCGCTGGGTGTACCCTGGCGTGGGGGGCGTGGCCGTAGCTGGAGGCGGCTGCTCCAGCCGCCGCGGGCCTGGCGCCAATGGGGCCACGGTAATAGGCGGCAACCCCGCCGTAGGCCGTGCTGCCGCCTGTCGGGACTCGCGCGGGAGAGCGGTAGCGTGGCGTGCTCGGCTGTCCTGCGTCGCGTTGGTCGCGCTGCTGAATGCGCTGCTGGTGCTGTTGATATCGCTGCTGGTCGGCTCTCGAGAGGGGGCGGGTGTCGGGGAGGATGGTGGGCACGTCGGGCCGCTGCCAGCCCCGATAGACGTGCTCGAAGGCGTGGTCTGGGTAGGTCTCCCCTACGGGTGAGTATCGCCGCACATGCTCCATGTAGTCGATGTTCTGCGGCTCGGAGATCGCCGTGATGTTTACAGCTCGCTGGTGCGCTGGTCCATAGAGGCAGAAACTACCACGGTTGCTGCGGTCGTGGTTTAGCTCGGCTTCGGTCGTGGCACGGCTCACCATGGCGTCGCAGAGTCGCATGTCATAGTCGAGAGCTTGAGGCCCAGGACCACCCTCGGCGTCCCAGTACAGTACCACATCTCGCCAGCGGGTGCGGGTAGTGTGGATGCGCTCGGCGATCGACTCGCAGACGGTCCTGACCGTGACACGGTCCCTGTACATGTTGGTGATGGCTAGGGAGTAGGGTCGGCGGACCGTCTTGTTGAAGGTGAATTCCTCCTTGAGGGCCTGGTGGGGGCCGAAGAGCACGTAGCCTTCCCTCCAGAGAGGTTGGTCGGGGGACGGTTCTTCGGGCATCCCCGTTCCTGTGAACCCAGGTGGCCGCCTCGTGCCGTCAGGCAGTCCCTGCCTGGGGACGCGCCGCGGCCTCGGTGGGAAGTACCATTGACCCTGGTAACCTGCTTGGCCTGGTTGTGGAGGTTCCCCCCCGGGGCCTGAAGGCGCTCGGGGGGGTTCCTTGAGGTCGTGGTGGGCTGGCGCGTTGCCGTATTGGCGGGCAAGGATGTGCGGCGGCATCCCTGTGGCACGGACGTCGAGCAGGCTGTGTGGACTGGGGGGATGGGGGCACCTGCTGGACAGGCAGCATGTGTCGGAGTCCCTGTTGTCGGTGCTGTATGCACACGTCCAACTGTTGCAAGAGTAGTCCGTGGACCAGTCCATAAGTGTACGCAGTCCGCTGCGGGCACAGTCTGGGCACGTTGGTTGGCCCGAGGTGCCGAGCTGCGTGTTGCGGCGAGCCGCACAGTACTGACAGCATTGGAATCGACACTGTAGGCAAGACCAGCGTCCTGGTAGAGGCGGGAGCGCATGCTCGTTTGTGCCTGGGTCGTCTGGGTGGGGTCGAGGGCGATCCCACAAGGGCCAGACGTCAGCAAACCAGGATTGGCCTGTAGTGCGGACAACCTCGGCGGGGAGGCGAGCGTCCTCGGCATGGCACTCGATCCACTGGGGCCCCATGTCCGCTGGTACCATGACCGTGCGCCAGGTGTCGTCCGCTTTGACGTGGACTTGGGTCGGTGCCCAGAGCTTAGTAGTGGTGTCGCCGTGGTCGTGGTGGAGGATGACCCAGCCGTCCCGCCCCGCCACCGCAGGGTTAATGACGCGATGGCCCATGACTGTCGTCCCCCACGGTAAGTAGGCGCCGTCGTGGTGATCACCAGGGTCAAGCCAGACCTCGATGCCAGGGGCATTGACACGGGCCCGCACATCACGGACGTGGTAGGCGAGGACGTGGTAGGCAGTCGGCTCCTCTTCCGTCTCAATGTGCTCCCACGTCTCGATGCCACTGTTGTCTGAGGTGGAGTTTCCGCCACTCTGTCGTGACGAACGAGAGGCGGATCGCCGTGGGCGGGCGTGGCCTCGGGCGAGGGCGGCGGCCGCGCTGATGAGGGAAGGCGTACGGCGTTCGTCGGCTCCTGATGTCGTCGATGAGCGGTCTGGACTGTGCGCCAGGGCTGTGCCTGACTTGTGAGTGCGCGGTGGGCCAGACGCGGCCCCAGGGCTGGAGCCGCTGGGGCGCGACTCGCGTGCGTCAGGATGCCCCCGCACGGGGACGGCTTGCAAGCCAGTGTACACCAGGTCGATGAGTGGTTTCGGGTCCAGCTGGAGCTTGCGAAGCGAGACGCGTGGGCGGGGCTGGTTAGGGTCGTCCCTGGTGGCTGCTTCAGTGTCGTAGTGCTGTTTGGCCCATACTCGCGCTGCCTCTGGCGAGTATAGTGCCTGCGGCGGTGGCCACGCTGCCGCGATGACTGGTCTGCGCCTGGTGCTAGCTTCCTGGTCGTGAGCTTCAGCCGCCTCACGGAGATCTGGATGATCGTAGCCAGCGATGTGAAGGGCGTGCGCACAGTCGCCCATGCCATAGGCGTGTGGTAGGGCACGGCACCTGGAAGCAGCTTCTGTGGGGGCGCACCAGTCCATGCGGATGAGGAGGCTCAGGACCCGAGGGTAAATGAGACGCGCTCCGTGGGCCTCCCCTTTCACGACGTTGTGCCTGTTTTCCCCGCGCGGTGGTTGGGTGGCCTCGCACATCCAGAGTGCGATGGGTCCCCACGCGAGGGTGTCGTCTTCGAGACTGTAGGGCGGGTGGGGCGGCATTGCGTACCACGCGGCCAGCGAAGGGTGCACGCTCACGTACGTGCGGCCAACGTTGGTGCCAGTTCGACCCTTCGCTTCACGGCGGGGACCTGGCAAGAGGTGCCCTCCGCTGGCAGCAAGACGGGCCGCAAGGTCGCCGCGGGTCCCATGCCAGAAGACAGTGGGCGCGTCGGTGGTGGGTTGGCGGAGGTCCCACGTGAGGTAGGGGAAGATTGTCTCGCCTGAGTTCCCGCCCGAGTCTTCCAGCACCCAAGTGAGGCGGTTCGGGGGCCTCTGCATGATGTCAGTCCACGGCCCCAGCGCTTGGAGTGTTAGATCATGGGTAAATCGAGGATGGTCGTGGAGTCGCAGAGCGTCTTTGATGTCCTCTGTAGACACGCCACTGTTACCAAGCGCAAAGCCGTTTTGGTACAGGGCGTTGAGGATGCTCGTCGGCGGCACGGGGACCGCTGGGTCGCGCTGGATAGTGTTGCGTAAGTTGCGTGTCGGTGGCTTGAGGGCTGTGTAAGGCATACCAGGGCCTGAAGGCGCCTGGGGCCTGGCGGGTGATGCATAGCGTGCTCGCCGTCGTGGTGGTTGGGTGTCCGCGTCGGGAGAGGAACCACGAGCATCAGCATGTCGGAAGATGGACCACGGGCTAACGTGGGTGCACTCACGTGTTTCCCTTGCCTCGGTGTCGCTGCCGTGTGCTGTGGCATCTCATTAGTCGGTAGGTTACCGTATGCCGCGCCGCTTTTGGAGCCGTCTCGCGGGGACGGGCTGGTCGATCTTGGTGTGACAGACGAGGCTCGCGATACGGCGGCAGTGACTTCGACGATGGCGGCGGTGGTGGCGGTGGTGACATCGGCGACTGCGGCGGCAACTGCTGCGGCGTAGTGTTCCTGCAGCAGCGGATGTCGGAGTGAGTGCACGTGCTGGTCGTCGTGTTCGTCGGCAAGCGTGCACGGCATTGTGTATGTGGCCTCATCGCGCGGCCTCCTGCTCGGTTGGCAACAGCGGAGGCACCACTGGGCTGTGGATGAGTCCAGGGCCCGCGCACAGATGCGGGCTCCTACGTGTCCGACGGCTCCTTGAGCAAGAAGTTTGGCGCCGACGAGTAGAAGACCGCACACAACTCCGCCCGTGGCAATAGCCCCGGGTTTGCCGCTGGCCCATTTCAGGACACCCCCGAGGCCGACCCCGACTGCGCTGGCTCCGCCCGAGACGCTATCTCTGAGTTTGACGCTGGTCCACTTGAGAGTGGCCCACAATGCGGACGTGACGTTGTATGTCGTTGTGCGTCGGGATGTGGTGGGCACAGATGGGCCTGGTGCCGCCGCTTCACGTCGTCGTCGTTGTCGGTAGCTGGGGTCTCGGCTCGGTGTCGGCAAGTACCCATCGATCTGGTCCTTGTACGGCATTGCTATCACGATGGCGTACGTGGCCACAAAGAGGCAGATGAGGCAGCCACAGTGTCGTGATGCCGCTGCGCTGTGCTGGGGCTCGTGGGAACCGCTGGCATCTGGGTACTCGTCATCGATGGGGTCGTTGTCGATGTCGGCCTGCCAGTGGTCAATGACACTGGGGTTGGAGTCAGTCACGTTAACACGGCAGACAGAGGTGCGGGGCGTGGTGCTGCCACCTGCGGTCTGGGGATGTCCAGGTCCAGCCAGTGCTGCAGCGGGGCTGAAGCCGCCACTGCGCGGGCTGGCATGAGCTGGCGATGCAGTGGCATGGCTTGTCGCGTCGGCGGCAGTGGCGCCTTCAGCGTCGTTGAGCTGTGCGCAGGGGTCGGCCTGGGCCGAGTTGTTGGGCGGACTGCTGTGCGACGAGGTGTGCCCTAGGTGGGGTTCACTGTCGCGGTCACGCTGGGCCGTGTCGCCTGGTGGTGTCGTGCCGTCGCGATCCTGGGTTTCCATGTCGTCCTGGCTATCGTCCACATGGACCGAGCCCAGGGATATGTTGCTGATATCGTCCGACGCGTGGAACGAGTCCAGGGGTGTGTCGCTGATGTCGCTGGCCGCGATGTGCTGGAGCAGCCATGATACGGGGTCGTCTGCGGCCTGATCACCCGTGGCGTGCTGGGCGAGGCCAGCTGGCGGTGGTGGGTTAAGCGGTTCCATCGGTGCCGCGGCGAGCTCCGCCTCGACAAGCGGCTGCATGTCTGTCGGGTGGTGCAGGATCGCATCAGCGAGGTACGCCAGGGCGTCTTGGTCGGGTGGGGGAAGGCCTCTTGGTAGTAAGGCGTGGGCCCGTGAGAGGTATGGCGGCAAAGGTGCCGTGAAAGCTTCAGGGCCGACAAGCTGGGCACGAGCACCCTGGTATTCCAGAAGGAGGCCAAAGTAGCGGGTGGAATACTCGCGGCTGCCCTGGATACGAGTGAGGTTGCGGTTTGTGCGCTGTCTGTCGGGGCCCGCTCTATACCAGATGTCCTCGCACATGTCGAACGCGGTGAGCTGGCGCAGGGCGTCGGTTGTGTCCTCAGAGTCCTCCTGGAAGAGGTGATCGTACTGTGGCAGATGAAGCGTCGCCAGGATGTACGGGACGCAGTCCTCGAGCCATGCCCAGAACACGTCCTGGTGGTCCTCACCTGGTGCCCACGCCGCAGCGCACGGTATGAGCCGGGCGCGGATCATCATCAGGTGCCAGAAAGCGGGGTCCTCCTCGGGTTCGCCCCTAGCGCACAGGGGGGTGGTGAGACCCGTGGGGCTATAGCGGGGCACGACAGCGGGGCTGAAGCCGCCACTGCGTGCCTGGCCTGTATCAACGTCCCCGTCAAGGATCTGCTGCACCACGGTCGAGGCCACGCTGGGGGTGGATTTCGATGCATGTGTCGTAGTTGACAAGGGCGTGCATGCGCTCACGATGGCGCCCAGCGGTCCGTTGCCGCACGGACCCGCGGCGGCGGTGCTGTTCACGATCGGGTCCAAAATGGTGCAGTGATCGTACTTGTAGATGCTGTCATCGTAAAGGTAGAAAAGAGTCCCACGTTCAGCATGTCGCAGGAAAACCTCACCTCCATGCTGGGGCGCACCGCCTGAAGACGGGTGTGCTCCAGCGAGCGAGGGGAGGGCCAGGCTGCAGGCAAGGCGCCACATGATGGCGAGGCCTGGCGGGCGGCGCGAGCGATGAGCCAAAAGCTGCATGTCAGCACGCATCCTCAGATACCCCTGCATGCTCATGTACATTGCAACAATCACGCCCCCTGCAAGATGACGGGTGTCCCTACACCAGATAGCTTGCGCGTGCTGCTGCCAAAACTGACATGATATGACAAGAAAGAGATACGACGCGAAGAGAGAAGAGATGCCTCTGAAGGCGCTTCCTCGGAGGGCTGAGGCAGGCTCTCTGAGGCACCTTCAATAGGGTTCCTGGGTGACCCGACCCTTGTCTTTGCCTTTGTCAGCCCCTGGGGGCCCCGTCCCTGGGGTGACCTGGCCTGGCTGGTCGATCCACCCGCAGACAACCACGGGATCGGCAACTGATGCAGCTTCCTCCTTCTTAGTTTCGAGAGTGGCCACCTGTGGCAGGTGGATGGTGCCCCCCGTGAGGTGCCCGAGGAGGGCCTGGATGTCGCCACGCAGTGCAGCGGCTTCGGCGGTTGCCGTCTGTTGCTGGGTGACGACGGTGGCAAGCCCCCGTTCCAAACCTGAGACGTGCTCCGTGAGTGTGGCCTGGGAGGAGAGAACGCCCGCAAGCTGAACCTGCATGTTATCCACCGTGTTGGCAAGCAGCTCGTGCTGTTGTTCCATGTGTTGGATGCGGGTCGTGGCGGCATCTGGCAGTTTAGGGGCCGATGCGAAGCGTTCGCCGAAGGTGTTGAGTTCGTGGGAAGCCACGCTGTATTCATCACCTGATGAGAGGATCTCGACGTCGTCAGCGTCGCCTGGTACTTCGGCGGCTGTGGCAGCGTCCCCTTCGGTGTGGCCCCCACCTTCAGCCGCCACCGTGCCAAGCTGCGGGTCATGACCACCTGATCCTTGGACGGCCGTCTGCTCGGCAGCTCCGTCCGTGCCGTGCGGGGGTGCAGAGGAGCTGCGGCCTGGGGCGCCGTGTGATCTTGCGTGCGGCGTGGCGTCGCGTTTCCCACTGGAGGATCGGTGGCGCTTGGCTAAAGGCTCCTCCTTGGGGATCAGGAGCGGTGCGACGCCCTTGCCTTTGGGCGTGGCAGTCATGAGGTCGTGGAGGTAAGGGCTCTGGGCCGCTTTGGTGAGGAGTGTGCCAGTGGCGGGGCTGAAGCCGCCACCACGGGCTGGCGGCGTCACAGGCTCTGTGATGTGGTAGGCCTGACGATGGTAACGTTGTCCCTCTTCGGCACCACCTCAGCCAGCGGGGCCTCGGTGATGCTCCACGGGATGGGGCACCCTGCGACCTGTACCGTATATGTGAGTGGGGGACGATGGGCGCGCACTAAGGCAAACTGAGCCGAAGTGGCTGGGTCCCAGGCGGTGTGGTAGACCTCACAGTCCCATTTAACGGACGGGCCCGTGAGAGTCTTGGCGAGCTGGGTCAGCGTGGCGTGGCGTGCCGCAATGCCAGTGATGCGGTAGCGCGTCTTGGCGAGGGTGGCTTCGCAGCCGCGGATGCTGACGGCAGCAGCCTTGGCGGCGTCTGACCCTCGTGAAACACGGATCCCCAATAAGCCTGACTTGCCGTGCCTGACGACTCCCAGGGCCTTGAAATCCACCGACTTCTGGAACGCATCTGCCATCGTGATGGGCTGGTCCTCAGGGAACCACACGGTCTGGTACTTGTCTGCAGTGGGCTCGTCTGCACCTACGTTGCTGAGGTCGTAGGTGGCGCCGAGTTGCCCTGAACCCGCCAAGACCTTGTCGACCGCTTGAAGACTGACGCCGAAGGTGGCAGCCAGGGACCTCTTTCCGACGCCCGATCCAAACCTGCCTAGGCTTTTGCAGGGTTCGAGGATGGTGACGGCTTTAAAGTTGCCGTGGAAGAGGGCCTTGAAGGTGTCCTGGAGCTGACTATCGAGCTCCTGGCGGCGAGCGTCTTTCTTGGACTCCCTGTGCTTTTGGTTTTGGCGCGCCTTGTCCTGTGGAGCGGAGTCCCCTCGGAAAGGACCCTTGGCGCGTGGACCACCGTTCACGGGGGCACCTCCCGAGAACTGGTCCTCGAAGGCCTGATGCATGGAGGGGACTGCGGCGATGGCCTCGGTTTCATGTATGGTCGCCCGAATCCAGCATACGTGGTCGGCAGGGTCGATGGTGGCGACGGCTACTTTTTCCGTGCAGGCGACTTCCTTGGTGCCCAGCTGGTACACGGTCACGGGGACGTGCGTGTGGACCACTTTGGGCGCCTTGGGGTGACGCTTCAGCACGGGGACGGCGAGCTCGGTACCGACGTAGTTATCGTTTTTTGGGCCCATGACAGCAATCGCAAGCTGACCCGTGGTACGCTTACCCTGCTCGAGGTGGTGTTGCAGCAACCGTTCACCGCTCTCGTAGTCGTGGAGGCTGATACTGGGCTTGCACGTCTTGCCGTCGTCAGGTGATGTGGGTTCGGCGAGGACTGGGACCTTCCAAAAGGCCGGGTCCAAGGCAATGAATTGGGTGTCCGCAGCCTGAAGACGTGCGGACCCAGCTGGTGGGTGTGATGTGTCACCGCCAATGCGCTTAGGCTTGCTGCGCTGGTGGTGATCCAGCGTGTAGCTGATCTGGTTGGCGGCGCACATGCGGATCAAGGCACTGCCGAGCTTCTTCGTGTTGGTCTTGTGCATGTCGTACGTGGCCTGGAGCTCATCCGCGTTCAGCTCGGCAAGCCCGTTGTATGCGGCCGTGGGGCGGTCAGACCCCGCTTGCTTGAAAGCTGCGATGCAGTCCTGCTTGCGTTGGAGGAGAGACCCTTCAGCAGCAGGACGTGAGCTCGGGGGCTGCTTGGAAGAGCGACGGCGCTCCGGCTTACTGGGGGCCATTGCTGCGGGCGCTCTGGTGGGGAGAGGTGACGCGAATCAGTAGGGTCCTGCTGGGGCCCCTCCGGTCTCGCGAGGCCTGGGAGTCTGGCTCCGAGGCGGGGCGCTTCGCGTCGCGGCTGCGGTCTGAGTGCTGGGCACTCTCGAGCCGAGACTAGAGAGAGAGAGAGAGAGAGAGAGAGAGAGAGAGAGAGAGAGAGAGAGAGAGAGAGAGAGAGAGAGAGAGAGAGAGAGAGAGAGAGAGAGAGAGAGAGAGAGAGAGAGAGAGAGAGAGAGAGAGAGAGAGAGAGAGAGAGAGAGAGAGAGAGAGAGAGAGAGAGAGAGAGAGAGAGAGAGAGAGAGAGAGAGAGAGAGAAAGGGGGAAACAATAAACATAAAACATACAAAAAACCGTTGTCAAGGCCAAAGCCCGCCCGACCATCGCCAACATCGAAGGCCGCAATTGTGGCTGAGTTCACGCGCGGTCGCCCGTTTGCCCCCCCCCCCCCCCCCGAAAGCCGCGCGCGGTGGCTTCGTTCGCGTGCGCCCGCCGCGCCACTCTCGGCAGACTCCCCATGCGCTGCGTGCCCCAGTGGTCAGCGGTGGGGGATGCGTTTCCTTCGCCAAATACGTAGTGGTCAGTGGTAATGGCTAGTGGTAGTGGTCCGTGGTCGGGGATGCGTAGCGGTCAGTGGTTGGCATGGTAGGGGTCAGTGATTGTCTTGGCTGTTTCGGTTGCACAGGGCAGACTGACTTCTGCGGGGCGACCGCGGCGCAATCGCCGCATGGGTTCGCGGCCCCCTGGCGCCCGCGACCCCTTGCAAGCCAGCCTTGAACAAGCAAGAGCACGCAGGCCGCCCGCAGACCGACCGAGAAACCTGTTCGCCCCGGCGATTTCTCGCAGCTCTTGCTCGATCTGCTCATGCGTCTCGATCCGATTACAATTCAGAACGAGAAGTTTCGACAGATCCCGCTGGTCTGCGTCTCCGTTGGCTAGCGCGCGGAGAATCGCGCCAGCCTTCGCCTCGTCGTCCACGGTCTTCCTGGAGCCGTTTTCGTACCCCTTGACTAAGTCTTCAAACTTGTCTAAGACCGCCCCAGACGTCTGCGTGCTCTGCGGCGTAGCCGAACACAGCCTGGCACTGCACCATCCGCCGGCTCTTGAACTGCTTCGGCTCGTGGTCGTGCGCCAAGAGCCTCCACAGTTTCAGCCCCTCGCCCTCGTTCACCTCCTTGACCTTCAGCAGCGCGCTACCCTCCACCATCGAAGTGATGATGTAGTACAACTGATTGTCCAGAGCGTCGTCACCCCGGGCCAAGTTTCCGCGCTCCATGGACTGTTGCCAGTCCTCAGCGCGGCGAAGAAGGGCTTGCATCGTCGGCGAGATGGCCCCCGCGTGCGCGCGGAACACAAGGACGAACAAAGCCCAGTCGGACTCTTTTCCGCTGAACATCCCGGGTTTGTTCAGGACCCGGGTGTCCACAGTCCCGGCTGCCAACCTCCGCGCCTCGTCGTCCGGCTCCCTCCTCTCGGTCTGTGCCGCGCTGCTTGCGCCTGCCCGAGAAGCTTCTGCTGCGGCGAGGTCCGCCCGCAGCTGCTGGTTCTCCGTGCTCACTGCTTGGGGCTGAGCCTCCATGGCCGTGAGCCTCGCCAAAACCTCCTCCATCGCCATCGTCGTAGGCGGTGGACCAACCGCGCCTCAAGTAGTGCTCGTGAGCGCCGTCGTTCCCGGCGGCGACCTTCAGCGCGCGAAAGAGAGCACGGGCTCGCACCCTTGGGTCGTTGTTGCGCTCGCAGTGCTCTATGGCCTCCCTGCGGAAGTCCTTGGGCACCTGGTCAAGGAACTCCCTCACCCACTTGTGGTAGGAGGTCCTTTCCTCCTCCGCGAGCTCGGCGCATCTGTCCACCTTCTTGAACACAGAGCCTTTCAATGCTCTTCTTTGGATGGCCTCTGGCGTGCGACGCTCTCCCCGGGAACATTGGCCGCGGCTCCTTTTCTTAGCCACGTAGCTGGCCGCTTCCGGCCGCGCCACAGGGGCCTGAGAGGGGAAGTGCTCCAAGATCCGCTTCTGCACCGCAAGGTTCCTCGAAGCCTGTCCGAAGCCCGGGCCTAAAGCCGAGAACTCCCTGGGCTCCTCCTGCGGCACTGGCGGCCGACGCCGCCCTGCACGGGGTACAGGTGACGGCAGCGGCGGTGGCAACCTCGGCCGCGGGGCTGACCGCGGCGGAGGTGGCGGCGTAGGCGCCCGCTGCCGGCGCCAAGGTGGTGTCCGCGGGTCTGACCGCGAACTCGTTGCCGTGGATCGCACAAGCTGAGCTCTCAGAGCTCGGCTGCCATGATGAAGAAAAATGCCTTTTTCCTCTGCTAAAACGGCTTCGGTGCGCAGTGCAATGCAAGCGAGAACAAGCGGAAGCAAGGAGATGGGGAGTCACTTCAACACTGTATGGTCTCTTCGCATGGTCTTTCGTAACATCTCCGTTATGATCTCTCGTATGATGGTTTTCTGTATGGTCTCCCGTGTGGTCTGCCCGTATGGTGTCCCGTATGATCGTCCGTGTGGGCTCCCGCTTCATTTCCGGCATCATCTTCCGTATGGCCTGCCGTCTAATCAGCCCGTATGGTATCCCGTGTGATCTCCTGTATGGTCTCCATATCTGCACTGCAATTCTACATACTGCGCAAACTATTATGCAAGTATGCTGCTGAAGGCTTGATGCCGTCAACATGTACGATGAGTTTGTTCAAGGTTTCCTTTTCTTTGGCGTCCAGTGATTACTTCTGTCTAGCCTGCCTTCAACTCGCCTCCAACGCACATAGTAGCCCTAAGCGCCGCCCCTATTTCATGCAATATTGCAATCGTGTTTGTGATTGTCCGCTGGGGCCCCTCCCGCTTATACAGGAGCATGCAAGCTGCAACAAACTACTATTACTGCTACTGTTGCGGCGACTCTTACCATCGCAGCTACCACAGACCACCACTACTCGATCAACAATGCTGAAGGATCTACTGTCAGTTGCGAATCCACCACCAAAACCGCCGCTGCATTCATTCTGTCAGCTGGAAAAAATCGCGTGATGATTCCCATTCCTGAGCGGATCAATCCCCAGCTGAACAGATCATCCAGATTCCCGTGCTTCCACTCCAGACAAACATTGCAACATCATGTAAGCCATGCCATAGGAATAGGCACAGCCGCGACCACACCCAGAACTGTACGATTTTGTCGCTAACCTCGGCCAGGAATGGAATACCGCTGGGGATCGAGCCCTCCTGCCAGGAATCGTGATTAACACTCGCAGGGAGAAGGATGGGGAAGCTAATGGAGGGGAGGGAGGATGACGGAGACAAGGGGGGGGGAAACGGAGAAGGAAGGAAAGGGAGGAAGGGTGTCCCCAGCATTCAAAAGGGCATCCCGCGGCCGCCGCCCGAAGCGATCACTTCCAGCGCCGCCTCTCCTCCGACCAGCAGGGGCCTCAACAGCGCGGGGCGGAAGGGGGAGGGCGACGGCGGATGACGATGCCGACGGCCAGCGAGAGAGGGACTCCGAGTCCTCTTTTTCGGAACGGGATCTACACCTTTCCGCTGCCCTAGGCCAGGCCCACTCTGGACCGAGGAGTGGTCTGTACGCCCTGGAATCGGCGATACATCATCGATAGAACAGCGATATGCTCCCGATGGTAAGTCCGTTGCGATCAATGGACAGTTTTGGGGGCCGATGTATCCCCCAGGAGCCAATACCCTGCTGGCCTTCGGGTCATAACTCGGGCCTCCGGCAGCCGTTTGGGACGATCTGGGAACCTCCGGAGCGTTCTCGGCGAGGCGCAGCCGCTGAAGGCACCCCGAAGCTGGAAAGCCGCCGAGAACCGACGAACACTATCGAACGCTTCGCCCCTTCAACCTCGAAGCTTCGTCTCCCCTGAGCTGATCCCCCCTAACGTTGCCCCTGACCCCCTAGTTCTAGGGGGTCAGGGGCAGCGTGAAGGGGTCTTTACACTTCCGACGCTGTGATTTTTCCACAACGTAGACCACTGGAGGTCCCGACCACTTTCCCTGGACCGACTGTTCGTCCGAGGTAGCTCTTGACGGCCCCTGCGCCTGGCGAGGCCCCCCGAGGCAAGGAGCACTGCCAAACACCTTCCGCAGACGAGCGCGTTCCACCACTCGCAAAGTCACCACTCGCAAATGGCCTGGAGCCGACGCGAAGGATCCACGATCCATTACACCGCAGCAGACATGTGTTTCTCGGACCTTGCGAGGAGGCACTTTGCAGGTAGTGTTCTGTCGGGCGTGTCCCCCTACAGGGATAGAAACATGAAAAATACCCCCAAAATGCCCCCAAAGGATTTAAAAATACTCTAAAATAGTCCCCATACTATTTTTGGATTATTTTTTGACTATTTTGGGGAAATGTTTTCATTGTTCGTCGAAAATCCCCCTGTAGGGGGACAGGCCCGACTTAAAGGTAGTGGAACGCGCTCGGCGACTCTGTCTCGCCTTGCTCTCGCGGCGCGCGGAGGCCCGAGCTCGGAAACTCCGACCCTCGAACCTTCACTCCCGCTCCTCGGGCCACATGCGCGGACCTCCCGCAGCCGCTCGGGGCGATCCCGGCCCCTCGGGTCGGGCGACAGGGGGGGATGGCAAAGGGGGGGTTGGAGAATCAGCTCGCTGATCCCGGCGCCGGGAGGCGGCCACGTATCGAGGAACGGGCCCCTCGGCGGGGCCGAAACCAGCTGCATGCAGCAAATTTCGTAACCCCCCCTTTCCCAATTTCCCCCTTTCGTCCGGCCCGAGCCTCGCCTGGCCATCGCTCGGACGTCCATTCCCTGTGTTTCTCAGTTTCGTGCGTGTTTGTTTCGCCAAATGATCAAGAATGCTCCTCGACGGTCTTCGCCGAAGGAAAAATGCACACGTCCGAGCTATGCCAAGTCGCCAGAAGGATGTCGACGAGGCGCAGCGGATGGAAACCGCCCTCGGGCGTCGACGACAGCAGAGACGCCCCGAGGACTCACCTCGAAAAGCTTCAACCCTCCCCCCGGCCCCGACGAGGGAAGGATCGCCGGCTGGGCGAAAGTTTTCTCTGACGCAAGCATGTTCGAACAATAACCACAATCTTCTTATACAGTAGAGGCGAATGAATCAAACGCGACTGCCTCGGCCATGTGTTTCAAATAGCTCGTGCAAATCACAAAAAGGTTCTCAGAGCATTCTCTGGTGGGCCCGTGGGAGAGCCAGGACGCTTCGCCACTGCTCGATTTGCCGCCCACGGCCCCCCCGTCGCCTGGCGCCTCGAAGGCCTCACCTGGCGCAGGCGCCCGCGCCGGCGGCGGGGCGGCGCCGGCGGGACTCCCGCCGGGCGTGCCGGGCCTGCGGCCGCGGTGCCCCTCCGAGGAGGAGGAGGAGGGGGAGGAGGAAGAGGAGGAGGAGGAGGAGGAGGAGGATCAGGAGGAGGAGGAGGAAGAAAAGAAGGAGGAGGAGGAGGAGGAGGAGGGGGAGGAGGAGGAGGAGGGGGGTAGGACCATCCTGAGGGCCCCAAGGCCCGACGGCGGGCCCCAGAGGCCGAGCTCGAGGAAGAGCCGCCGCGATTGGAACCGTCATACCGTCAGAGGCTCGGATCCTCTCTGGTCGCCGACGTTGGCGTCAACGTCGGCAACCACCTACCTCCTCCTCCTCCTCCTCGTCCCTCCTCCTCCTCCCTCCTCCTCCTCCTCCTTCCTCCTCCTCCTCTCCCTCCTCCTCCTCCGGGTCCTCCTCCAATCTTTCTCCCCCCTCACCGTCCCCCCCCCCTTCCTCCTTCTCTTCCTCACTCTCCTCCTCCTTTTCCTTTTCCTTTTCCTCCTCCCAAGCATATTGGGCCCAAGGCGCGTCGATCCCTTTTGGCTCAAACGCGCCATGGGTCCTGCCTCGTCGCCTCCTCGCGGCGTGCTTGGGGCTACCCGCAGCTCCAGAATTTCCGACGGGACGTGAGTCGGCTAAGGGCGAGGCGAAAGTGTCGGTACCCCGGCGTCATCAGCTATCATGGTGGTATCT